>JBBPCW010000039.1:8736281-8746556 GCA_037974425.1 Phenacogrammus interruptus | reverse complement strand
GTGAATGGGTTAAATGCAGAGGGTGAATTTCGTGCTGTTCACACTGTGTGCAGTGGTGTGTTCACGAATGATCACTTCACTTTTGCGATTACGCCACTACATATCGCAATTTGTTGCCTTTCAATATAAAAAGGCCCCATTTCGTCAATTTTCTGTAATTGAAAAGACCTGAAGTATGTAATTAGTTAAGTTTCAGTCACCTCCACATCCATCCAGTCCATAAATGGAAGGTGCAAAAACAGGCTGTTTTCAAATCACAGCTACCATAACCATTCATGCAGAAGTTCTTAGGAGAGTTTATACCCCTGCCTTGCTGCAATTAGAGAAAAAAAAAAACATATATGAGCCTTAAAGGCACAGTAACACAAACAATTTGTTTAATTCTAAGGTATAAAATTGTCCTGGAAAAATAAAATAGAAGGAACACAAATAAATGTTCTAGAGAAATTAAATAGAAGGAAAATGTAGAACATGGGCACTTTAAAAACACTTTGGCAAAAAGTGACTTTTGACTTTTGTTGAATAACATAAATACCTAAATTCATCAGAACAACCAGCAATACTCAAATGGAGCTGTGATTGGTCACACTGTAAAAAACAGTGATTAGTCCGAGGCTCTTTCACACGGGCTTCTGTGATAACAGTACTGCAGAGACCAAAACTGGACTAATGATTAACATTATACAGCCCTATTCAATACATGACATGCATCGCAATATTTCACTTTTCACTGTTATTTCTGCTATTATAATATCAGTATTAAAATAATGATAAATACTGTGATATTACTCACTCAAAAGTATGAAGTATATGTATTTAGGTGTGACAATCCAAGACATACAAATAATTCATTGGGTGCTCCTGTATATCTCAGAGTATTAGGTTGTATCCGTAACAGTCAATAATCACACATTCAAGCCAAGTCAATTAGATTGTATTGCTATAATCTCTAATACACCCAAGAGATGGCACTGATCTGATATCAGGTATTGATATGGCCTCAGTATCAGCAGAAAGCCCTGGACTGGACAAAAATAGGAATTCGACCTGATCCTGTAGCAATTCTATGCAAATCAATATGATATTATGATGTTAGCTGTGTATTTTTTCAGGTGGTGTTTGAGTAGTTTGAGCACTTTTAGCTGCTCATCTTAACTGAAGTGCTTCCATTAAAAACAGCTCATTTTCAAACACTTTTAATTAGAAATATCAAATCAGATACTGGACACTCAAGGTTTTGATAATGGTTTTGGAAAAGAAAAATTGGTCTCATGCCAGTACACACCTAGCAAATGACAGTGAGAGGCAAGAAAGCAACTTATTTTAAACACAGGGTAGTTCTATGATGGCAAAGTCTAAATCGAACTCTGAGAACACTGAGAATGTACAAATCGGCCTAAGCCGATTATACTGACCATAGCATTACACCGACAGGGACTTTAATGACATTGCTTTCAAATACATTGACTTTAATATGGAACTGTTCCTTCGTCTTGGAAGGTTTTCCACAAGATTTTGGAGTTTCTGTGGGAATTTGTTCCCATTCATTCTCTTCATTACAAGGTCAGACACTGATTTTGGTCGAGAAGGTCTGACTCGCAATCAACATTCCATTTCATCCCAAAGGTGCTGGATGGGGTTGAGGTCAGGACTCCAAACTCATCCAGACGTGTTTATGGAGCTCGCTTTGTGCACTGGGACACACTCATGCTGGAATTGAAAAGATGCTTCACCAAATTGTGTCCACAAAGTTGGAAGCATGACGCTGTCCAAAATGTATTGGTACGCTAAAGCATTAAGGTTGTCTTTCACTGGAAGTAAGGATCTTAGCCCAACAACCTGGAAAAGCGGTGTGTCCCAATACTTTTGTCCATTTAGTGTATAGTATTTGTTGTATTATGCCACAGTTCAGCCATTCATGAGGAACCAGTCGAGCATGGCGCCATGGTTCAGCCGCAGCCGCACAGACACCTGGCATGTGTTGTGCATTGCTCACGTCCCTGGGCGCGCATGGCTAGGCTAAGTGGCTGCTCTCCAGAGAACTTTAGGCATCTTAGTCAGCCTGGTCACACAAAGCAGATGCCAGCAAGCCCCTGGCAGCACTTCACAGCAGCAGCAGCCAAGCCAGGGCTACTTCACCCCACCCACACCACCCCTGATCCTCAGCTGTAACTTCAAGAAGCACTCTGTGTGTTATCCCAGAGGAAGGAGGCTGGTGTGTTTGAGTGTAACGTGATATTAGCCTCTCCTCGGACACTTTTTATTTATGCTAGGGCTGGAGCAGTTTGTAGCGTCTGGCTAAATCACAGAAACACAAGTGGTGCAGATGGCACCCTGGAGCAGCGCCAGTCTTCCAATGAGGCCAAACATTAATTGTCTCATGGACCTCAAAAATATAATGGAGGTTGGAGAAGAAGTTAGTTATTATATAGTGGCTATAGATTACACAGCCAAAAAAATATGCATCGTTACGTAAAGAGTTTTCTTTGGTATGAGCAGGTAAATACAGAAATAAATGAATTTAATTTACTGTAAAAAGAATACAGGGCTTGAAGAAGAACAAGAAGAAAAACACGAGAACACTCGAGGCGCTCCACAGGGGAAATTCTGGACTGCAGCTGCATCAAAGGGCAGCAGCCAATCAGCAGCAAGGAGAAATAAATAGCGTTCTCGAATTGGCTTATGGCATGCTTTCTTTGAACCAAAAAAATACATTGTTATCTTTTATATGGAAATGTGGCTGAATTGATCTTACTATTATGTTACAAATTATATATTTCTTAATAATTTAGCACTTAAATGTATGAAAATGTATATATTGACACGAAAAAAAGCTGTGACGCTCGGGCGTCGTCCGCCACGCCCCCTCGTCCTCGTGCTTAGCAACCCAATATATGGACATATCATGATAATCATAAAAAATCACGTTAAATATTAAGTGTATCCAGAGATGGGAACTTGAGTCTGAGACTCGGACTCGAGTCACATTTAAGTCGCACAAACAAAGACTTGTGACTTGACTTTAGACTTGCCCTCAATGACTTGAGACTTGACTCGGACTCAGGTGCTGTGACTCGTGAGTCATAACTCATAAACAATGTTAATTTAATGGCATTATTTATATATATGCCACACTCTTTCCAACTCCCCAGAAACCGCTCACCTCGGCCCGCGGTGTCCCATTACTTTTGGCCGAGCACGCAGTCCCGCCCCCTGCTAAGCAACAGCCAGTTGTAATCACGGGGCGTGGCCAATTAACATATCTTCTAAATGTTCACTCAAATACTTGAGACTTGACTTGGACTTGAGCACAAAGACTTGAGACTTGACTTGGACTTGGTAAAAATTACTTGTGAACATCTCTGAGTGTATCTAATAAAATAACAAATGAGTTTAGGTAGAAGACAGATGTACTTACTAATAAACCGGCGATCCAAAAGTCTTAAAGGAAATAATTAAAGGAGATATGTTTCTAAATTAACATGCTCCTGCTTGATTATGTTTCTAAGAGGAATACTGTGATTCTATTAAGTCCCACTTGTATCACACTAGACCCCTCGTAACTATATACCCAAGTCAGAACAATAGACTTAACCGTAAATGCACCCAAACTACTTCAAACCCTTGCCCAGCAAGACGCAGGCTCTCGCACCCTGTGAAGATTTCTAATTTGGAGAAGCAGTGGGACCTGTTCACAACAGCACATAACATCAAAGCCAGGTCAAAAAAAGGGTCAGAGCCCAGCAAGAGTATCCATGAGCCATCTCTTCCCTCCATTCCCCTCCACTACAACAGCTACCAGTAAATAACATTATGAATTCTGTTGGTAGATCAATGAGAGATCAAAGGTCTCTCCATGCAGCCAAGATTAAAGAATGGAGACCTGAATTGGTCCGCATGACCAGCTCTTCGTGGACACAGATATTGCACTTCTGGTTCTTTTGTGATTGGCTCGTACATCCAAGAGTCCTCTAAACCCTAGCGAAGGGCAAGGAGACAGCAAGAAACGACAATAGGGATGGATGGATGGAGTTGGTGGAGGGGGCGTTTTGGAACGAGGTCAACTCCCTTGGAGGTTTCAACAATGGTTTCATTCATGGGCAGCCAGTCAAATTCACTGTAGCAGGATTTCACACATAACTCATCCCCGGCCATCTCTTTTGTTGGTGCTGCACAGAGTGTTTACAGCGACAAAAAAGCGCTCGTCTCCCGCTTTACCCTTTGGGTTCACCCTGTCTTTGACATTCGGAGTTCCCCTCCCCCATCTTTTAAGGGTTTAGAATGAAAATAAACAGCAAGTGCAGGATCTGCCAAATGCGGCTAATTTGAGGGATGCGCTCTTGTTGTGCTTGTTTGGAAGATCAGAAAGACACACATGTGGAACGAATGGTGCGTCGCTCTATGGATGATGAAAATGCATATTTAAGCATGTTGAGAGTTTCAGTTTGAAACCAGAGCTAAGCAGTAAAAAATGTAAAAAATGTATTATTGATTACTTAATAATCAATAATAATCTACTGGTTCGTTTGATTATTCAAATGAAGGATGAACATTTAAAATGGACCTAAATGAACAAGAACAAATGAAAACAGCCTATAAAACGATAAAAGAATGATAATGTGTCCATCAGGCTGTTTCGTGAAGTAAGAGAGAACAGTAGGGTTTTTTGACTCTGCCAAAAGAAAACCTCAGATATTTATAGGAGAGGATAAAATATAAACTAAGCAACATTTTACAGGGATTGCAAGGAAAAAGACATTTCTATTGGTCCCTTTGTCATGGTATTTTGACACATTTTAAAAGACTGCTGTCTAGGAATGTGTCTTTAGTTTTTTGTATCATTAGATTTCATTTGTGTCACGTCTCCCCTTTTCTCCAGAGTAGAAGGAGGGTGTAGGTTGATATTCATGCTTGATTCTTTTTATTTGAACAAATATCAAAAGGCACGAGGGCCCAAAACAGACTTATAACAATAAGGAGAACTGAGACACACTCAAACCAGACTCAGGAGCTGCAACAAATAATTAACTCAACTTAAACCCGGTGTGCTCAAGAATCAAAACACACAAATCCCTGGTGGCCTCTGTCCCCAGACCTGACAATTTGTAGAGACTGATATCGATACTGATACAGCTTATCAAAACCGATACCTATTGGTACTCTTACAGACACACCTCTCTATGATTTGGTGCAAAAAATATAGACATCCCATGAAAAGATTCATCATGCATGGTTGCTAGGCTACGGGAACGCAGGTGAGACTGACGCCGCTCCGTCTGGCATGTTTTTGTTTGATATTTTTTTTATTTGTATAATATTAGGTATAATCTATATATTTTATTATTATTATCACAATTTTTTCATGTGGCAAAACACCATCTAACTTCACTACTATGGCAAGAACAAAGCCAGCCTGCAAATCCACCACTGGTAAGGTGCCCAGGAAGCCGCTGGTCACGAAGGCTACTCGCAAGAGCGGTCCGGTGCCGTGAATGAACCTCACCGTTACAGATCCACCGTTACCAAAAGTCCACGGAGCTGCTGATCTGCAGGCTGCCCTTACAGTGCCTGGTGCCTGAGATCGCTCAGGATTTCAAGGCCGACCTCCGTTTCCAGGGCTCCACCATCACGAAAGCCAGCGAGGCTTTACTTGGTGGGTCTGTTCGAGAACACAAACCTGTGCACCATCCACGCCAAGAGAGTCACCATCATACCTAAGGATATCCAGCTGGCACGCCGTATCTGAGGAGAGTGCGCTTAAACTAACTGCGCGTAAGGTCCTTAACGTGGAACGCCCTCCCTGAACATCTGAGGATAACACAAGGATTATGCAATCTTCTTAATGTAATGTATCTATTCTTTAATTTTTACTTATTAATAACTTCTGTAAAGTGACCTTGAGTGTTGTGAAAGTGTTGTCATAAAATGTATTGTAACAAGCAAAAATGTGTCCCCTGTTTGTATAATGCTATAGGTGCAATCGCTACAAATGTCTGCTAGTGATGTAGAGTATCGCTTCAATCAGGCCCAAGTTCCAGTTTACTACTGGCACTCAATAGCCAGCTTTACATCCCTGCAGTCATTTTCGAATAATGAGAAAAATGGAAATACAAGGTTCTGTTCTGTCTGCAATAATATGCAATATGCCAAGAAATAGAGGGCAAAAGATCAATTGTAACAGCCATAGAACAAATATATGATCAACTTGCAAATGCACTTTATATACACACTGCGGTATATATCCTGTATCTCTATATCCTGTATCTCTCTGTATCCTGTATATTTTCTGTACATGAAATCTAGATTGTATATCATATTGTATTGCTCAGTTGTATGCTTATACACTATTATATACACAGTAGACTCCCGACAATTGCAGGGGTTATGTTCCAAGAGCATCCGCAAGTAGTGAAAAAAATGTGATGTAGTAACAAAATGGCACAAAATGCACATTTTTATAGTGCTCCAAAAACACTTTAATTTCATTAAAACACACTACTCACGGGTGCTCTTGGAACTGTACAGTTTACACTGAACTGCTGTTTTCCGCATTGCTAGAATGTAAAATACTGATATTACCCCTGTATCGACTATATATACATATATACATATATATACATATCTATTCATAAATTATATATTCATAAATTATATAAACATAAGATATGTACAAATAATGTTTACATTAATATAAATGTAAATCTATATTGCGTATTCATATTGCAGATTTTATATTATTATATTATACTGTTCAGTGATTGCTCATTGTGCCTTTATACATTGTTGTTGTTTAATACTGTTGTGCTTGTGCTTAAGAGACACCATCCATGATCAACCGGAATCAAATTCCTTGTGTGTTCGCTCACATACTTGGCCAATAAACACGATTCTGATTTTGATTGATTCTAATTGATACCGGAGTTTAACCCACAATGACCCTGTGAAGGTTCTGAGTCTGCACAATACTTTCATATATGGTCTTTATTTACATTTCCAGTGTATGGACTGCACATGGGATTGACTTGTTCCTTGTCTTTTGTGTTAGAAATGAATCACAGTGCCAGCACAGCATAGGTTACTCATTACTGCTGTACTGTTAGTCTAATCAAGGCATCCATCTACTCTCTGGAATGTATTCAAACTTGGATTCTCTTCTTGGAATAATGCCTTGAAACTAAATGCCTTTTATTCCAAATAAGCATAATTTGACATGTCTCTGTTTTCCCTTCAGGGCCTCCTATACCAATTATTTTAATTGCCTTCTATGAGAACTGTGTAATACTGCAATTTTAAGCTCAATTTACTGCCTATTACTGGTCCAAAAATAATGATATGAAAAATTCATTACCATCCCTAATGTACAGGTTCAACTAAGTCAGTAGTACCATTCCAAACCGATGGCTAAGGCTATCAGAATGGCTAAGACTGTCACAACACAGACATATCTTTCAGCACAGGCATAAATCTGACAACAGATCATGTCCTATGACCTCACAAATGAAGACCCTTCCATCTCCCCCTCAGGCCAGTCTAGCGCCATTCAGGCCTGGCTCATGAATCGGCAACCTGACCTGATGACAAAAGCCATCTCACCAAGGAGAACAATACAGCAAGACAAAGGGATGCGCTATTCCGAGCTGGAGACTGCTTGGGAAAGGCCACATTTCTCAGTTCAGCCTGACTCAGACACAGACAGAACCCAGCGGGCAGACAATAAGAACGAGGCTCCCCTGGTGGTTGCCACCATGAATATCTTTCCTCTTACGCTGCCTTTGCTTTACCTTCCTCTAGCTACTGCTTTTCATGCAGCAACAATAAACACACAGGTTTCCCTGTTTCCTGCGCATAGCTTTCGCTAACAAGTCCTGGAAGTTTATAGTCAAGAATACGTACACAGTAATTATCCCTTCAGTCCACACTGGAATCCCCAAACAAACACAACACAGTGGGCATTGTTTATATCACAGTTCTTGCACGAATAGGAGCTGAACGTGAGAGTATGTGCATGTCATGACCTCATGAAACCTTTTAGGCCACATTTCCACATTTTGTTAGGTATAGAGTAGGAACCTTAATTGTGGTTCTTGTTACTACATCTCTCCTGATTATTACATGCACACATTTATCTGTCTGAGTGACTGCATCCACTCGAATAGGTTCTGCATTGTACAAATCAAGCCTATAAAAATGTTTCTCATTGTTTTCTGCCCTACAACTAACCCCACTGTGTGAAGGCTATACTGAAACCTGTGTTATTTATGCACTGCAAAATGATACTACGTTACAGGTACCAAGAGTGGTTCAAATGATACAGGCGTAAATTGTGTGTATTCTTTATGGTAAAAACAGTATTTAGGGTGAATCTCGAGAAACGCTGTATAAATTCAACGAGCTACTTTGGGAATACAAGCTGGTCGAAAGCGTCTTCAAACTGAAACTGTTTGACTTTTAAACTATCTCTTATTAGTTTGCTCTGCCCTCTCTTCATACTGTTGATAAAAGTTCAGACAAAGTTAAAGAAAACACTATATGGACAAATATATTGGGACACCTGATCATTACACCAAAGAGGACTTAAATGACATTGCATGGAAATACATACACTTTAATATGGAGTTGGTCCCCTTAGGCACCTATAACAGCTTCCATCCTTCTTGGAAGGCTTCCCACAAAATGTGGCCCACTGATGTTGGATGAGAAGGTCTTGCTTCCAATCAACATCCCAAAAGTGTTGGATGGGGTTGAGGTCATGGCTCTGTGCTTGCCACTTTATCCAGCCATGTCTTTATGGAGCTTGCTTTGTTCGTTTGGGCACAGTCATGCTGGATTAGAGAAGGTTCTTCCCCAAACTGTGTCCACAAAGTTGTAAGCATGGCGTTGTCCAAAGTGTCTTGGAATGCTGAAGCATCAAGATTGTCCTTCACTGGAAGTAACAGGCTTAAAAGCGGTGTGTCCCAATACATATGGTGTAGCTGTAGTGTAGCCTATATTGTGTACTTCTCATAGCTCCAGTTCCAAACAAGTCCACTTTAGACACTACACATGTGTTAGCTGATCACCTAGAGTTGCAGAAAGATACACTATTGCTTTAAAGCAAAGAACATTTATTTACTTCTGGTGACCTCATGGACCTGTTGGGTCTCAGCAGAGGGGGTGTCGTTGGTGCCAAATGAGCACATATTGCTTCTTCTACATGGTCAATGATGGGAGAGCATGGGGTTTCAGAAGAGCTAAAATAGTATCTTTTCTTCTAAAAGGAGAAAGAAGCTGCACATTTTTCGTTTGAGGCTTAGCCTGCAGCGCCCATTAGCATGGCTTTGTCATGGTGTGTCTCCAGGGCAGGGAGTGGAACGTCTGTCTGTTTGTTAGTGCTCTATATAGGCCCTATTTAGACCCTGACCTACAGCTTGAATGTGACTGGTGACTCATGGGGGTATGTTCGAATGCCCTAGGGAATTTCTAAAGGGGGTACCAATCACAATGGGAATGAAATCCCTTTAAATAAAGCTTAATCCATAACAATGCGCATGAATAGAGAACTTCTAAACTTTGAAGCCTCCATTAGCCGAGCCAAGTCTGTGATTAACAGCCAGTAATGCTGGAGGGGCATATGTGTTGCTTATAGCGAGGAACTGGGCTGGTTTCCATGGATCATTAACTAAACCAACACAAAGCAAAATTCATTCTTTCATCGTCTTTCTCTAGTGACACTGGTATAAACAAACGCTTTGATGACAGAATTATGATATCCGGCTGAGACACGCATGTATAGGTGAGCAAAGGGTCATTCCAGCTTTCTCTTATAGTTAAATCTAGTAAAAGTGAACACCTGCCGTTTCAGAACGGATCTAATCAGATGGTTAATGTATTAACCATCTTTCTCCAAACAGGAGTCAGTCTTTGTCGTAAAGATTTCCCAAGGAAGGCAAGGCCAGTACAATGTGCCTGTGTTCTCTTCACACCTGTTGCCTCCAGACTTCTGTTGCAGAGGGAAAACGCTGACACCTACCAAATTATTGGACTTTGTATGCACTCATTAGTCACTCACTACACTAATTTAATAAGCTTCCCTTACAGTATGGGTACATTATTGTCTATCTGTTTCTCTGCATAACATGTTACCTCCCTTTACCCAGTTTTACAATGATCAGGATGCAGGTAGCAGGTATTATTTGAAGTGAAGTGAAAGTGATCATTCGGTCATATGTGAACACACCACAGCACACAGTGTGAACAGCACGAAATTCAACCTCTGCATTTAACCCATTCACCAAG
>JBBPCW010000039.1:8724435-8736103 GCA_037974425.1 Phenacogrammus interruptus | reverse complement strand
GTGTGTGTGTGTGTGTGTGTGTGTGTGTGTGTGTGTGTGTGTGTGTGTGTGTGTGTGTGTGTGTGTGTGTGAGTGTTGCACAGAGTGGATCACACACTGTAGAGCTACTTTAGTTTTAAAACTCTATATTACTAGACCTGTTGGCCCACCTTGCAGATGTAAAGTTATTCATAGATTATCTAACACTGTTAGCCATTACTAGTCCTCCACTACATTCTACTACCATGTCTGTGTCACTGCTGTGCTCAGACTGATCCACCATTTGAATACCTGCTCACTGGTGGTCCTGTGGGGGTTCTGACCAGTGATAAAAGGGCTGATGCAAAGAATAGCATACTTATATTGTAAATGGGGCTGATCAAATTGTAGCTAAAATAGTGAGCATATAAACTTCATATAAATGTAACTTAATTTAAATAAGGCTACCGTGAGGTTATTATTTAAACAAGGCTACTGTGAATTAAACTTGAGAAGGAGCTGATTGTTCATGGTATTTTTGACCTTTGTCCTTTTGCACTGTTCTTAAAGAATGCCCTTCGTTGTCATCGCTGTGTTTCGGATGCTGCTGAATATGTATGCAGCCGATTTACAAGGCTAAAATATTCCAGAAGGGATTTTAATATGCTCATTTGTGTGGGTGCCAGGAATAGATCGCGTCAATCTGTGGAGAAGGGTGTCTGGGTAATGCACACCGGCTTGTCAGTTTATGCCTTGCAGAAGAGATAACACAGGTAATACAGCAACAGGGGAGAGTCGGGACAAACATGTAGCCAAAAGTGCAAGTTTTGAACTTTCCATTGTTGCAAATCTTTCGAACATTTAGAAGCACATTGTAAATGGAAATTAGTCGTTTTGTGTTTGTCGTGAGTCGTTTTTGAGGTTTTTGACAATGTGCTCATCCCTGGTTCTGGTTGTCGTGATTCATTTGGTCCAAACCATCTATCCCTTCATTATCTGAACCACATATCCTTCACCGGGGCCACGGGGGGTTCTGGAGTCTATCCCAGTGGTTACAGGATTAAAAGCAGAGAAACACTCTGGACAGGGCAGGCACTTAAACACATTCACACACACATTCACACCAGGGGCAATTTCACATTTCCAGCCGATGACAGACCACCCCCCAAACCACAACACCACAAATCCCCCCACACACTTGAGAATATGCAGAGAAAAGACCCTCAGCCGCCCCAGCCAGGAATTAAAACTAGGACTAGGACTCCTTGCTGTGAAGCAACAGCTCTACATTCTGCCCCCTCTGTCCGAACCAAAACAGAAAATGATACAAAACTTACTGTTCACGCTGACTTATTTAACCTTAAAGATGGATATAAAATTGATCAAATCCATAGAACTTTCTGAATCATGCTGTTCTGTTCTATCTGAGCTTGTTGGTGTTATTTAGGTCTTGATATTGTATGACACTGTAGAGCCACAAGCGGGCATGCTTTATGGTGCCTCTAAATTATTGGGGCTGTAACGGTACATGTATTCATTCTGAACCGTCACAGTACACGAGTCACGGTTTGGTGGGAGGGAGATGGAAAAGGTGCAATTAAAGTAATACAAAACTAAATTTACAAGCATGAGTTTCGTACAGAAACATAAAAGCGCTCATAACATGGCTACTGAAAACGCCACAGATGAGCTGGAAGACCCGCCTGCGTCTTTTCAAGCGTGTGGGATTATTTTGGGTTCCCGGTGAATTACGACAGCAATGAATTAAGTGAATTACGAACACATGCAGTTTTCACTACACAGTAGATCAAAATGTGAAAATATACTTGTGCCTTATTTTTGTAAAAAAAGAAACAGCTGGCAAAAGAATGCCATACCTGCCATCTCACTTACTTCCTATTAGGTAAGACTAATATTAATTACTCATTTCTATTAATAACACAAGATGTTGTGTTTTTGATTTTTTGTCATCCATACATGAAAATATAAGCAAGTGTGTGTGTTTACAGGTTAATACACTGCTGTTTATTTAAAATGAACGAAAACAAACCCAGCCTCATTCTTTCAAATTTTTTGTTCTTTAACTTTGCTGCATCGGAACCGTACCGAGCCGTGATGTCAGACCTATAGTGTGAACCGAACCGTGACCTTTCCGTACTGTTAAACCCCTACTAACTTATACATATATCATTATATATACATTTACATGTAATTAAGCAAAAACATTTAAACAGTGTAGCAAAATGGCAATACCTTCTAACTCTACATTTATCTATGACTATAGAAAAGTACCGCGAGTCTGAGTGCTAAAGTGCACACCTTCTAGACCACTGATGTAAAACTCCTCTTAAGAGCTTCTCAGCTTTGCTCTGTCTGTATGGACAGCAATTTTCTCCCAGCATGCCTGTGGAATGACTAAAAAGCCTGACCTAATGACAGATGAGTGCTTGCTTCTGGAAAGCCCTCGAAGGACAAAACTCTTCTTCTTTTTCTCCCTTCTTCTTTTCTAAGAGCCCTTCCTCTGCAAATTATAGTTTGTCCCTTTCCCAGGCTGAGAGTGTCCACATCCAGGTGTTTCACCACAGTAACAATACGCTGCATTACATCTGTAATAAACCGGAACCTGAAGAGGCTAATTGTAGTGTTCCTTTTAATGCTGGCCCAGATGACAGACCAGAAGGCAGGCGGTAGTGAGAGAGAAGAAGAGAGAGGCCTGGGGAGATAACGACAAGGGGAGCAGAGAGAGAGAGAGACTGAGGGCTGTCAGGCCGGCTGTCCCGTCAACATGTAAATCATCGGCTATCGCACGGCGCCTGGCCTTTAGCCAGAGCTCGACCTGAGGCTGAAGACAGACAGGCTGAAGAACAAGGGCGCTCTTTTCAACGCAAAGCCTTCGGGGAGGATTCGCACCATAGAACGACAGACTTGAAGGGGAAAAAAAGAAAAAAGTGCAGCGGAGATCGAGTGTATAGGTACAACGCAGCACATTCCACTTGACATGCTATCATGTTACAGTAGGGAAGGAAAAAAAGAACGCTCAAACCACTGGGGGTGACTTTTGTTCAAGGCTTTCATCTGGGAGTCTATTTTGGTATGGCGATTCTGTGAAATCTCAAAGGCATATCTTATTCTGGCCTAGCAGGCAGCAGTGTCGCAGCACATTGCCCCTTGCATAGGCAATCGAGAGCGTCCCACAAAATGCATTATTCACAGAGCAGAGAGCTTGATGGTGCAAAGTAAAAGGCGATACATTGAAACGCAGACCCCCCTGAATGAACGTAAAACCCCCTAGAAAATACAAGAAAATAGCTTGAAGAATCTAGATCATCTATTCAACACCGGTATCCCATCTGACATAAAAGCTATCGCAAAATCTCATTTGCCCTTTTGTCTCCTAGGTCTCATGACCCTATATCTTCCACGGTTCCGGCTCTTTTTTGAAAGAAAACTCATCTCGGAAAGTATACAGAAGGTTAATGGACATCCTGTAGGGCTTGGTCCTTGAACCAAGGTTTGCTAAAGAGGCCATGGCTGGGCTGCTGAGATCAATGATGGAGGGCAGCGAAAAGGCCTGGGGCTTGTTTACCCTGCTCGGCTGCCACAAATGGAGGCAGGTTTGCTGATTCAGTGCTCCAGGAGAGCTGTGGGCTATTTCCTGCGGATGTGATAAAACATGCTCACATCCAAAGACTTGTGAGGCATGGGGACTGAGGCAGGTGTAATTGTAAGCTATTATTATACCCTTAACCGCAGAGAGATGCAGAGATTCTAGAGTAGCCCTGCAGTCCGCGGCCAAAATAGTCCTTCGGTGTGCGGGCAGTTCACGTAAGGACGTTAAGTTTCGATCGTCTGGTGATCGCCACGCCTGCGTTTTTAAGTCCACGCAAATTGTATATAGACTTTGTGAGTTCAAAATAAATAACTTTTTGAAAAATAAATTCACACAAAATGTCTTTGTTACAAATTTTGTTACACACAAAAAGTTTGCTGTGCAGTTTGATGGAGCTGGAATTAGCTAACAGTTAATTGAAACTTATAATGATTTAACATGGATTTGCTTAAATCGCCATATACTGCATTTTAACTACACAGAGGTGATTCCTGACACTGTAAGATGGACTGTTATGTATATGGGCAAAAGTAAAGTCAACATTCAGGCTACTTGAGGTGGCTGCTATGTTTTTAGCTATGCAATAGCTGTTTTGAGGCTTTCCTGCTTACCATACCCACCCCCAGATCACACACACACACACACACACACACACACACACACACACACCAGAGCAGGAGCTTCCTTAATGGTGTAAGGGGTCAATCACCAACGGCGTCCTCGCTTAACCCTGCACCCCCATTGTGTTCTATTCTTCCCCTTAAGCCTGCCTGAAAGCAACTCCGTTCACGTTCCCCTGCGGTTGGTATTCCTGGGAGGGAGGGGTTGCACTTCAAAACTGAGCCATGGTCAAAATGCACATGGTCTGCGCAAATGTTTGCTGAAGAGTTCAGAGTGAAACGGAAAGATTTCATCAGATATTCCCTCTGATATAAATGTAGCCTTAACCAAAGCACTGCTTTATCTTGTGAGGAACTATGATGTATTGCATCACTTCCTTGCATACAAATAATTTCAGCCTGCATCATTGCTCCTCACACAAAATACAGGTCATTCTACAGTGGTAGATTGACATTATGCTAACAAATAGTGACACGGAGTTGTAGCATGATTAGATAGCATTTCACATGCTTTGAATATTTTTGCTTTTTCTGTACTCCAATACATTCTCCAAACAACACAACTTTTATAGCTAGATTTTAAACATATCAATTGCTCCAGTTCAAAGTAAATCCAGACAGCAATATTTTATTAATAGTCACATGTGCCATATGTTGCTATAGAAGCAATGATTGTTGCTTATGTTTCAAACACAGCTTTTGTGAGCTAAACAGACAGTGAGGGTGTGATGTGAACAAATTACAATTACACAGGTCAACAGGTCAAAATAATCAGAGATAAGTTTGTGTAGGTTTTGTAGTGTTTTTCATGCTGATTTCAAATCTGTGTTTAGTTTTTCCCGCACATACAGTATTTGTGATAAAGCTAGTCATTTATTGTATGATATAATAATCCTATGCCGAGCGTTTTTGAAGAAACAGTGGTAGCTGACTGACACTGATCATTATATCTATGCCACAGTGCCGCCTCTCTGACTTCGCATTGAAAATATTAAAACAGTTACTTGATTGGTGCTGTGGTTTTAAAAAAAATGCATGCAAGTCTATTGCCAATCTAATATTACTCATAATTCAAAATGTTGATGTGACTGAAAACAAACTAAAAGCAGATCAGCATGAAAAGTGTGTTGTGATTTCTGATGATTGCAAAAATGACCCGTGTAATCATTTTATTAATGACCACCTAGATTTCAGTTACAGGCAGTAGAAGACATGGTAGAGGTCTCTGAGGCACTGAGCTCCTGGTTTTAGAAACGCCCTCACCAGCAACTAGTAGAGGTCTAAAAAAACAACTTTAATTTATACATTTTTAAAACATCACACAATAAACTATTTACGAAGGAAATATAACCAATAAAAATATGACAGAACTTGACATAATGGCATAAAGTGCTGATATACAATCAGTTACTTGTTACACTCAGTCAGTGACTTGTTATTTGCAGGTACTCAGTATTCATTTTAACACTGTTATATTGCCTATCCCTAGACTGTCCTTTTGTTTAACTGAATTATTTCTTTTGGTCAATAGCAGGGACACACAATTATACCCTAATACAAAATAAAACAAAATCCACTGTTTTTGATATTGATAAAATCCCGGTGGCCTATAAGCAGTGAAAAGTAGATGCATACCGGCAAACGCTGGCAAGAGACACCCCTAAAGGCGATTGGAACAACATAACAGGTAGGTGCAATCCTTCCAAACACCCTGAAGAATTCAAGCTATTTGCTTTGCCCTTTAATATGCTAAGTGCTTTGTTTAGAAACCTCAGTGGTCGTTTCCTTTGCAAGTCAAACCAAACAGGTTTTCATTTCGTATTCATTATAATTCACTGCAATGGGACTGTGCTGAGCTGAAAACAGGGGACGCTTGGCTTTGTTGGCTGATTTACACTTCAGCCACATTTCAAACTGGAAAAGCATCAGTGAGTCCGAGTGAAAAAAGTGATGAGCTTTCCACGTCCAAAGACAGGGCCTGTCGTAAAATGAGCTGAAACATGACTGCAGGGCAAAGAGTGTTCAAGACAAAGTGATAAAAGTTGTTCTCGCTCACTTTACAAGTCATTAATAAAAAGTTGAGAGGACACCCAAGAGAAGTGCACTTCTCACAAAAAGGCCTATCAAATCAATGTTTCTGAAATAAAACAAAAACATTTAAATATTTAAATAAGTCATACAAACATACATATAAACTAGGGCTGTTAAAAATATTGCGTTAAATATTTGCGTTAATTTATTTTCTATAACGTTTTAAAATAAATTGATCGTGCGATTAATTTGAAAATTAAATACCCCTCTGCATTGCAGTAGCACACAATCAGTGGGGGCAGTATTGCGCTAGGTCAGCGAGCAGCATGCCAGAAGAAGAAGCCACTTCATGTGGTCAATGCTGCTTTTCAGTCAAGCTAGAATGGAAGATAAACACATGCTGGTAAATGAACAATTTCACTTTAAGTTACTACCAGAGGGGGATTTGGACCAGATAAGGGTAATATGTGTGCTTTGCAAAAGTTAATTCACTTGGGGTGGTGGTGGCCTAGTGGTAGGATACTTGCCTCTAGACCAAGAGGTCCTACCCTTCGAATCCTACCTTCAGCAAGACCCTTAACCCCAAGTTGCTCCAGGGAGAGACTGCCCCTGTAGTTAGAGAATGGAAGTCGCTTTGGATAAAAGCGTCTGATAAATGCCATAAATGTAAATGCAATTACCACCGAACCACTACATCACTATCATATAACCTCAAGGTGAAGCATCCCGGTGTGGCAAAGACAGGAGGGGGTCTCCGACAGTTGCAGGAGTTTGGAGCAAGAGGCGGGACTTTAGTTCAAGTTATTTAAAGCTACGTTTTTGTCTTAAGACAGAGAATCTTTCAGGTTTGAAGATGTTATGCATTTTCTATTCAAAAAGTTTTTATCTCACAGCTTTTAAAAATGTGACATGGTTGGGGAAAACAAATAAAAAAAGCCTTCTTTGTAAAATTGATGACTGTGTTCATTATATACTATATATTGGGTTGACATAGAATTGTGATTAATCGCGATTATTTTTTTCCAGATTTGCGATTAACTAGTTAATTTTAATTAATCGCTTTACAGCCCTAATATAAACTCACATTAACATACATAGAAGCACGTTTCCACATTATCTAATATTGTCTGATGTGTCTAGTACACATGAGAAATAATCAACACAAAGCTTAGGCCGTCACGGATGAGGACTGTGCCTGTGATCACTTAAACAGAACTTACAAGAGGCTTTGAAAGATAATATAAACACAATCATAGCATCGCGGAGGTACAGCGACAGATCACAGTGGTACGCAATCACTGTCTGCTTTCCACAAGACTGACCTTGATTACTATTCATTTGGCCCATGGGCTGCATATAATTTGAAATGAGATGATTATTTCTTTCAGCCATTTTCACTGTTATTAGTTGGGAGAGCGGCCAGACAGTGTATGTTGATGTAGATGGATCTCCTGGTTACCAGGAAAATGCCACTCAAATGCTACCATCTCATACAGCAGGCCACAATGGGAACGTATTGTTTCTCTGTTGAACTATGGAGGAACATGAAGCACGAAGCATATTTCCAGAGTTTGAACAGAAACAAAAACAGCGACAGGCCTGGTCAGGATCTTTATTCCCTCAGGCTACCATCCAGCTCTCTGCCATCTGACATCATCTGTCTCTACAGTATTCACAGAGGCAGCCATCAGCACTGCTCAAAAAATGGGACAGCAACACTCATAAAGATCAGCTAAGGACAGTTCTCCCAACTTTTCTCCAACCATCTCATGTTTACGGAGGGACACTCACTGTCTGAGCAATTTACAGCAATGACTGTTCTACTGAGATGCCAGTTTATTAAGTGCTTCTAACATACACCCATTCAACATTTAATCAAACACACCTAGCATAAACAATCAAATGGTTGAACACCCCTGGTGAAACGAAATGCTTGGTTGATTTTCTATGTGAAAGGATCACAGACATATTGCATTTTCTGCAAATGTCAGAGTACAATTGCTATTTATTTGCTGTGTATAACAAAATGTTTTTCCAACAATATTTTAAATTCAGCTAACGCACAAGTAATCGTGCACCCAGCTGTAGGTGCTCTTGGTATGTTTTACAATTACAGACTCTAGCCCATCTGTAGCTGTGCGACCTCATTCATCAGTGGAAAGAGTGGTCATTGGTATTGCGCTGCTATAAGAAAACTTAGAATACGTCCATCAGGCACAACACTACACTGATGGGTGAAGTTAATAACATTGATTATCTTGTTCCAATGACACTTGTCAAGGGGTGAGATATATTAGGCAGTATGTGAACAGACAGTGTTGAAAGCACGAAAAATGAGTGAATGTAAAGATCTAAGTGTCTTTGAAAGGGGACAAATATTTTTAGATGACTGGGATCTCCAAAAATTATTAGGTCTTACAGGGTGTTCCCTGGTAGTGTTAAGCACTAAAAGTTGTCCAAGAAAGGACAACCGGTGAACCGACAGCAGGGCAATGGGCACCCAAAGCTCGCTGATGTGCATGAGGAGCGAAGACAAGTCTGTCTGGTCCTTCAATTCTTACTCCAGAAAATTAGAATCCAGTCCACTTGTTATTTGATCAACTCTTGGCTTTAGCTACAGAACTTGTCAAGGGGCCTTATAAGAGCTTGTAGGCCTATATATATTTCAGGAAAACAGCTAGAAAAATACAAAAGGGGGCAAGGTACAAATCGGATTAGGGACCTGTCTACTGAGAAGACAGAGCGCAAACACAGTTTACTAACGGCTGTGGGTTTAGCGCTGGGAATGCACTGTGAGACAAAAAAAGAAAGGACCTCTTGGCAAACAAAGCAGATGAAACTGTGAGACCAGGGCCAGTCGGAGGAAGGAGAGCAGTCTGCATGGTTTGTTTGTTGATCTGCTAGTCAAACTTGGTGTTTGCCAAAGGCAAGCTACCCTAATGGGCAACTCAGCAGCACTTTCTTGAAGAAACATCACTTCCGGCATCTCCACTCAAAAGACGTGATAACAGGCCGAGTCCTACATTCCAGCTGGCCAAGGAAGCAAAGACCTTGAGTTATTCTTCAGGTTAATCATAGGGGAAATCTCTCATGCGCTCAGTGGGCCACAATGAAGTCGGCGCCCACGGGTCAATGTGTTAGCGAAAGCTCAGCTGGATTACCCAAGAAAGCTATGTGAAGTCATTCACATCAGTGAACTTCTGGAACCAAGCCAGCCCTTCAGGAACCACGATTCTGCCAATTAGCCCTGCTTACCTATTCACGACTGGTGCTTTACCTAGACACACAGCTACACATTCTACCTCAAAATACTCCGAAGTTATCCAGTAATCAACACTCTTAGAAAAAAAGAGATCTATCTAAACCCTCCAAAATGGTTCTATTAATAGCAGTGAGGCCCTTCTTTAGAGCTCTTTAGAATCATTATAAAATATTCTTTAAAGAAGTTTTAACATCATAGAGAAGAACTTAATAATTTAATTATTTAATTATTCATTCGGTTCTTTGAGTGTTCTTGATTCTGCCTTTAGTAGGGGACTCTTGAAATCCCCCTTTTTGAAACATCATTAGTTAGCATTAGCAATACTGATACAACAGAAAGCAGCAAAAGTGTTACCGGCCATTCTCACCAACCTTAGATGAGCCAGATGAGTTTCTATGGGTGTTACACTGACAAAATAAAAAGTATCTTTCCGGTTAAAAATGCAGTCACTGGGATTGTACCTTCACAGGTAGGAACAAACTTCACTGCTGTTAAATTGGTTAAATTGTACCTATTGCATGAGTTCTTTTTCTGTTCTTTTAAACACTCCATTGCTAGAGTGATAATCAGATCAATTTGGGAATAGTCATTTGTGTGCAAAATACTGCAATGCTCTTGTCCAGTATTATTCAGTCCTATTAGAGAGAGGTCCTGAAATAAACTATATATGAACATAATTCTAGGAGGCTTCCACTGCTTTATTTAGTTATAGGGCAACTTCAACAACACTTGAAGACTATAAATCCCATTTTGTCTCCTCTATAGGACAAGCCAGACAGAGATGAGGGCTTTGCTAATAATGGGTGTTGAGGAAAGACTCACTCACACAGCTGAGTTCACTTTTTACGTGGCTTGATACTAAGATGCGCACCGTGTCCGTCAAAAGAAATAAACTGCAGTGTGTTCGCAGAATTCCCCAGAAGCCTCTAAAGCTGTGGAAAACGGACTTTTCTGACAGTTTGGAAATGTTATCCCCTATTACCACATACCCTCCAATAAAACCTCACCTGCGTCATTTCAGGCAGGCCTTTGTTTAGACAGTTCTATTCGCGAAGTGCCCTAGATTTTCGATCGCTTCAAGGAGGACTACTTGCAATGCCAAGAATTCGTGCCCCGGAGCACAAGTGATATATTTGGATGCGGTGTACTGTAATGCGGAGTACGCTGCATGGCAGAAAGGGCAAGCACTACTTCAGGAGATGTTAATAATACTTCTTCCTCTTCTGGGTCAGGGTATCCCTGACGTGGCCCATTAGACCTGGTTGGTGCGTTTAGCTAGTGCTATTCAACTAAGCCTTCCAGACATTTTTATTCACGTTTGCTCAGTTTTTCCCTCATTTGAGGCGCACGCTCCTGAGACATCTATGGATATACAGCTCCCGCCAAACAGTTCTGTCCCTGCTGGGTTCATTTTTGAAGACCTGTTTCCCTGAAAGTGCTGAAGGCAAAGAAAGCAGTACATTCATAAATTATTTTTTGCAAAGACAGCAATCTGCACCATCACTGCCATCCTTCTGCTCAGGCCTTAAACATGATTAGAGAAACTTTTACCAGCACAAGAACTTACTGAAGTCTGAGTAAAACCAAGCACCGCAGTTCTGAAGTAGATCATATTCATCATGCCTTTCTTACCGACAGCCTTTAGTTTTCTTCCTATTACAAAACGCTCTATTATAGACCTAATATTAGATGCTCATTAAACTCAAAAATCAACCAGAATTGCATAAAATTATGCCACAATGCATGTCAGAGTGACATCAGCATAAGGTTCTGCATGAGTTTTCCACTTTCTGGCATGAATGGGAATGTTGTTTTGCCGCCCAATCAAAAAACACAGAGAGAAGTCATTGCAATTCAATTAAAGTTTATGAGAAAGCAATAATTGTCATTAAATTAATAGTATGAATTGTGCATATTGTGAAAAGGGTAAAAAAAAAAAAGTTTTCTCAAACTGACTAACGGACTTGGGTTACTTACTTACTGAAGTCAAACCGCTAGAGTGCTAAAGCTACACCTGTTGTTTGAGACCAGCACAGACGTCACCCAGCACCAAAGCAAAACCTGAGGCTGAACTGCATACCAGGCTTAAAACCATCTGAAACCATGTCTACTCATTATCGCTTTTTTATTACTGCTAATGTCTACAGACTTTGGACAAAAGGAGCCTGTATGTGCACTGCACCCCCC
>JBBPCW010000039.1:8695481-8707890 GCA_037974425.1 Phenacogrammus interruptus | reverse complement strand
GTGTGTGTGTGTGTGTGTGTGTGTGTGTGTGTGTGTGTGTGTGTGTGTGTGTGTGTGTGTGTGTGTGTGAATTACACCTTTCAGAATAACAGCTATTTTGTCATCATTTTGTTTTGAATGAGTTTTCCCTTTTCTTGAGAAAAGAGAGGCAAAGTGCTGGTTATCTTTACTAGATGGTGAATGATAGGTATAGTTCCTTGCAGTTATTGTAGATATGCAGATATTTTTGTCATTTTACTCCTAAACATTCATTTCCACACATTCTCCGTAGTTTATATATTTTATGATTTTCATTTGAGAATAAGCCTTTTTATTTCTAAATGAAATTCTGCTCTGGCTTAAAATGTATTATTAGGAAGTGCATATAACTATAATGGATAATGATATGGAAAAATATGCTGTAAGAGTTTTGCTCTTATTGCTTAGCCCTGTCTCCTAGTCTCTCCTCTGCAGTGCACTACCTGAATTTGTGCCCCAGGGTACTGTGGCTCCCTGTGGATGCTTTGAATTTACTTGTTCTCTCTCTTAGTCCTGCAGGATCTTGTGGGGCAGAGTAACTTTAATCGCGTTACAGTGGGAGAGGACAGAAGGCGGGGCCCGTATGAATCAAACTGACTCTAGCGGACACCAGGGGCATTAAATAATTTGTGTGGTGCCACAAGCTTTGTGTGCAGCAGCAGTGGCGATGTCCAATTGCAGCTGAGCTCCCCTGGAGTGCAGTAGAGATGAGCTGAAGAGCAGAGGAGAGATTTATGAATGCGCTCCCTTTCGCTCTATGCACGGGGAAGCCTGTTGGGGGGGGTTAATACTAATTACTGGCACTTCCCCTGGAGGAGAATGTAAAGGGCACTTTTACACTGAGTGTGTGAAATGTGGGTTTTGAGCTAAAGTTTGACTGCTGTTGTGAAGGTCAGTGCTCCTCTGCAGACCCAGTTCTAGGTAATGTGTTTTCTGTCAGTGCCAGGAATCTCTTGCCTCTACTGAGGTCTGACTGCACAGCCCAAATTAAGTTTGTGTGCCTGAGTACCTCCCAGCATCTTCCTTGTTTTTCTGGGACGTATGCAGGGTTTGCTCCCTCACTGTACTGTTTTTATAGCATTGCTCCTCTGAGCCTGAAATATTTGGCCCAAATCTGACAGGAACCAACTAATCAAGTCAAGTTCAGTCAAGTTTCAGCATCGTTCGACAAATGTTTGTCAGGATCAGGTTTTGATATGAAGTGGTGCAATGCGAAGAAATGGTCTTTTTTTAATTATTATTATTTTTTTATAAACAGTAGGACAAGAAGCTGCGATGTTGACATCTCAAATGCAGTAATTAAAAGTTTTACAATCCACAATGTCAGTATATGTATGTGTGTGTATATATATATATATATGTATGTGTGTATGTATGTATGTATGTATGTATATACTGGATACTATTTGCTCTCCCCGTGTACTCTGCTTTACCTTGAGTGGGTTTTAAACTTTAACCCTATCTTGGCTATTAGGAAACAATGTCTCTGGCATCAGGGAATATATCACCATCTCGCGAAATGGCATTCTGTAATGTAACTTTTAAAAGTAGTGAAGACAGGGATCTGTTCTAGTTCCTGTCACCACCCCCACCAGCACCACCATGAGCAACCCAGTAACAATTTTCTTTATTCATAATCTGATGATGGCTGTCTTTGTCACTCAGTCATTTGGTGACTGAGGTATTGTGGCACCACAGTTAAGGGAACTTTAACGCTGTTCTGCTCTGTGGCAATTGGTAGGACTCTTGAATACTGTTATTTATCTATCTACACAATTTTATTCCCAACTAATGTAGAGTGATCGTCCCACCTGTCCTACTACATGTCTCCATTTCTCTGTCTTTGCTTCTTCTTTCATTCTTTGCCTTTCTCTTTTTCCTCTCCTTTCTTTCTCCACACCCCGCCCCCTCCGCCCTGCAGAATTGGCGGAGTCTCGGCTCTAGGAAGCGCTCCAGACAGAATGATTTGCTCTAAAAGGATCTCCCTCTCACGCTTGCCTCTCAGCGCAGTGTAGAAAAACCATCAGGGCACCACATAATGTCTCCATGTAGCATACCTAAGAGCCATGCCTCTCCCTGCCAACTTCACGCTTCAAAAATAAAAAGTCAGTGAAGACAAAAATGACATTTGAGTGTCTGAAAGCACGGTTTGGCTGTAGGAGAGACAATTGTCGTGGGTATTGTGCTCAGACAGTCACAGTGATGCCTGAAATCTTGTGAACCCTTTACAATTATATCTCTGCATGAATGTGACCTAAAGCAACCCCAGATAACGAGACACCAGTTAACCAAATAAGACAAAAATATATTATAAAATCTGATTTTTAGGTCATTTATTGCTAGGTTATGGGAATGCAGGCGAGACTGACACCAGTCTATGTTTTTGTTTGGTATTTTTGTAGAGTTTTAATATTTAATGTAAATATTCATCAGACCAATACATAGTATAGTATAATTTATATATTTCTATATTTTTCTTGCGGCAAAACACCATCTCACTTTGCTAGTATGTCAAGAACAAAGCAGAGCGCCTGCAAATCCACTGCTGGTAAGGCGCCCAGGAAATGACTGGCCAGAAGGCTGCTCGTAAGAGTGCTCCGGCCACTGGTGGCGTGCGGAAACCTCACCGTTACAAGCCCGGCACCGTGGCTCTGAGAGAGAGCGAGATCCACCATTACCAAAACTCAATGGAGCTACCGATCGGCAAGCTGCCCATCCAGCGGCTGGTGCGTGAGATCGCTCAGGATTTCCAGACCAACCTCCGTTTCCATAGCGCCGCTGTCATGGCCCTGCAGGAAGCCAGCGAGATTTACTTGGTGGGTCTGTTCGAGGACACGGACCTGTGCGTCATCCACGCCAAGAGAGTCACCGTCATGCCTAAAGATATTTAACTGGCCCGCCGGAGAGTGCACTTAAACTAACTGCGCATAAGGTCCCCAACGTGGAACACCCTCCCGGAACATCTGAGGATAACACAAAAATTATAAACTCTACTTAATTTATTTACATTTTTTAAAAATGTTCATTTCTGGATAACTTCTGTAGTGTAAAAGGCGCTTATAAATAAAATTATATTATTCATGCAGATGTAAAGAATTTAAAGTGGTTCACAAACTTTTGAGAACCTTTGTTGAAGAATAACATGTTTTGTTAAGATTCAATTAATTTGTGTTAAAATGTCTTGATTCTATAGAAATTATTTCCTTATTAATTCTGTAGAAACATATTCCTTCTTATTCTGACCTTCATAAAGAATACGGCAGTCTCCCTAAAGCCTCCAGCCCCCACAGCAGAGCCTCACAATGATCTCTTGATGATGCAGTGCTAGAAAATATCCCCTTCTATGCAGTGAACAGATTCATGCACATTAAAGCAGCAGAAGCAGCAATAATGAGCACAGATCAGAATTTCATTGTGATGCATTTGTTTATAGCGATTTCTGCGCATGCTTCTACTAAAGGCAGATTTTACAGCACTAACTCAGCTCCTTCGTTTAAGGAAGCTAGGCATGTCCTTCCTCGTCATTTAAACCTGCTCTCCAGGCACGAGTGCTTAGTTTCTTTGTCTCTGTGAAGGAAGAAGCTTTCATTTAATGTCAAAACTGGTGTGTGTCATGGTCTCATCTCTTCTGCTCGTTTCTTGGCCATCTCTCAATCTATGAATCATTCATAGCAATGCAGAGTATTTATGCATATGCATGTTTGCTAATGCAGATCCACTTATAGAATGTTTAGACACTTACCAATCTATTCACTTGCTCTGAAGAATTCTTCGTTAAATATAAATGAGGCTACGTTTTCCCCTTTGAGCTGTTCCATTTAAAATGTTTATTGCACTTCATAAAACTGGAATAAACCTTTTTTTCTAATGTTATTGCTGTAACTGTATCACATTTTACCATTTGCATGTTTGATTAATCACTTTGCAGAAAAGTCCCAATGAAAAGAATAAATGTGAATGTGCTACTAGGAATGGAGCAAGACATGTAGCCTGTTTTATCAAATGGGGTTGTAGGGAGATTTGCTGTGTCATATTGTGATTTTGGGACTTGCATGTTCACTTGCTGCCAAGATATTAGATTATGACACAATAAAGCCCAGCATATATATCTATCATTGCATTTTTCTAACGTTGAATGGTCTGTTAAACAGAAAATAGTAACATCTACGACACATTTTTAGCATCTTTTTATTTTGACTAGTGAAAAATTGCTTAAATCAACATGCTTACATGCAACATATCAAAACGAATAAATTACAGTGACTGTATGGCCTGTTCTGTTCTCGTTTTGGGATCAAAAAAATGCATCCAACCAGGATTTGGCTTTACTTTCATGGTGACTTTTTGTGTGCACAGTGCCAACTTTCTGCCCCCAGTATCTTCTTTTCTAAAAATTAAAAATAGTGAATTACCCGATACAAGCAATTTTCTGAAAAATGTACAGTGAGCAGACCCTAACACTAAACTAAGCTGAGGCGCACAGACATGGCTGATCTTCCTTTCCTTTTCTTTAAGACACACATTCTGTTTGATTGAAGGGAAGGTGTTCTGTTTGATTGATTGATAGAATGAAGAGAATCGTGTCTTTCTGCCGAGGAATTGAAGAACACTGTTCGTGTTCCATGGGAACAGTTCTAGTTAGTCCGTCTTGTTGTTCGGCTCTTCGTGACTGACATTTATGGCTCTGCAACTCAACAGTACAACTCAGGGAAGGATGCTGTAGATCAGGGGTCTCAAACCTGTCCAGAAAGTGCCGCTGTGGGTGCAGGTTTTCGTTCCTTCCAAGCAGGAGGCTCTGGATTTCACTTCTGTAATCAGTTGCTCTTGGTTTTCAGTTACTCAGGTGTGGCTTCTTTTTGGTTGTAATGAAAACCTGCACCCACAGCGGCCCTTTCTGGACAGGTTTGAGACCCCTACTGTAGATCATCCTGTGTGATTTAATTAATTGATGAGAACGCAACCCTGTCAAAGAGGTTGTTTGGTCGATTCAGAGAACACTGAAAGGCCTACCTGTGTCATTTAGCGCTCCAGATGAATGCTCAGTCCTAATTTGAGATAGCCCGACTCATAGTGCAGACAGACAGTGATCTCAGTGCTGCTTTGAATCCAGTCTGTGAACGTGGATACTACCTGACAGGCAAAACATTTCAGGCCTTCCCTCTGCATAAAACATGAAGAGAATGAAAGGAAGCATATGAGTAGAAGAGTTATGAGTGGGACAGAAGAATGAATTGTACTAAGGTCAGTTGAACTGTACATTTTATTTTTATTTTTTGGGTATGCAAAATTATCTTTCAGCGTGAATTGCGGTTTTTAATCCAGTACAGGGAAATTATGGGATTCCTTTAGCTATGATGAGTTTTTTCAGAAGTGTTGGGTGGGGGTTCTTTAAGGACAGAGTCAAAAGGATTTAAATAAGAACCACACCTTCTTTAAAAACAAAACCAAAAAATGTAAAAGCTTGACACAAACTTGAGACCTGAGAGGAGTGAAGACTGAAGAGGCGGTCTTATTCTTTTAAACATAGGTCTTCTAAATATCTAGAAATATCTACATAGTTTTCTCTTGAATTAGTCCCATCATCCAAAGCAAATTCACAAGCAAATTCTTCATGTTATGGAGTATGACTATGCTAACATTGCTAATGTTATTTAGCATAGAGAGAATGGAACCATCAGGGGCTAACGATTGTCTTACTTCAGTTGTGGGCAACATAGTAATGTTAAAGGAGACGTTTGGTGTGAAATGGACCCTGGGTGTCTTGAAACATGATAGAGTATGAACCTTTGTCAATCAGCCCACCTTCATTCGCCCGCTGCATTCCGAAACAGAGCGCTTTTAGCCAATGCTAACCTCAAGGCTGTACTAAGCTGATCATTTTTACGCTATTTTTACACTATTAACAAGACTCAAAGTAGCTCCACACTTCATTTCTAGGATTCTGATGGGCCTGACATTTAAAAGGAGACTTTGAGAACTTAGAAAGTGCACAGGTAGTTTATTAAAACGACCGTTTATACAGACAGTACCTTCAGGGATTTTTCTGGTTGCCGAGAAGTCGACTGACCAGCATGAACAAACAAAATGAATTCAGAGGAAATGTGTGGATACCAGCTAGAATATCTGGTGACTGTCTACATGAGAATGAAGAGCATCATACAACAAATGACAAACTTATGTCAAAAGGATTTACTAACTTTTGGGATAAGTGCACTCGTTTTAGGCTCTATGGAAGTAACATTAACACCACATCCAACAAATTGCATGTTCGCCAACTCGCTAAACCACTCGTACGTATACAGCTAATTAAGGCATGCGGGCACTTAAGAACTCTTTGCCACCCCTGATGAGTTTGCATTCCTGTGATTATAAAATACTCTAAAACACACAGCTGAGGACGTTTCTACAAATGAAGGTCAGCCATAATATCTGCCTTTGTGGTTGCGTGTGTGTAATCTGCACTTCTCGAGCCGTACCCATGAGAAGTCCAGGATAGCAGAAACCTCATTGCTTCAGGCATAATGACTTCCTGCCCATTCGACCAGAGGAGGGTAATGACTTACTAATGACCATCCTGAAAAGGGTCAGCATTTGGAGCCGTTCCAGTCACACAGAAGAAGATCTTAGTGAAGAAACCCCAGAATGCTCAGGCTAAAAATACTTAAGTTGTTCGATACTTTCAAGATGGACTTGCATCACATTCAAACTTTTTTTTTTAAGAGATAGGAAGAACAATCTCATCCACTCAGACACTTTATTGTGAAGTGTGTTTTCTGGACATCTTCACCTTGGAGAAATCTTTTTCAGAGACCGCTTTGAACAGACGTTTGCAACATAGACAGTGCTGTGCCCCCAATCGGAACAATCCAGTACTGCGCCCGTCTCACCCAGAGCTCTCAGTCGCCCTTTTGATACACCATCAGCTAACACTCTTGTGGAGGGTGACTGGCGAGACGAGCTTAACCACACAAATTACGCACAGAAACACATTATTTTTCTTAACTCTACTTAACAAACACTCACAAAAACACATAACTGGGCCAACCGTGCCACAAAGGCTCATGGTAGCCAGTCCTGACATGCCCCTTATCCTCTGCAGTGTTTATGTTAGGCTGTGGTGCCTAGCAACCCAGCAGGAGAGCAGGAGGGGGTGTGGCGGACGAGGCGCAGCAAAAAATGTGAGGATATCTGCCTTTTCCGCGCATGTGCAGGGGATTCCGTGACTAATTATTAGTTTGGTTGTCAGAAAAAATCCGCACGAGACTGAATCCGCGACTGCTGATCCGCATAAAACTGAGGGATTACTGTACACTATCCAGTGATTATAGTGAGGCTCGATCGAGAGCTAATGTTGGGAATTTTGGCTCTTTTTATTGAATTGGGTTGCTTGGATCAGGCTCTTTTGGCTCCCAAACGGCTCTTTGTTTTACCAAATTTAGTCAAAGAAGTCGCTCCCGGCTGCTACATTTCTATCGAGAGCAGCGTTAACAGATTGAGTTTTGCTCGAAACAATTCGTGCAAACTGTCGCAGAGCATGTTTTGAAATATAAAAAAAAGAAACATTAACTACTTAAACTCTGTTTTACTTAGTCCGTGTCGTGATTTCTTGTTTCGTTTTAGCGCTCTTTACACGTGGTAAGACTGTTTTTTGTTTATATCACATTTGACCGACATTATGGCTCCTAAAATATAATTTTTTGTGTTTAGGAGCCGAAGGTTTTCATTTTGTTTGGAGCCCTGTATTGTGTAGTATGTTACATTTTTACATTTGTTTATGATGGTATTTTTTATCTATTGTCTCTCTTTAGCAAGTGTCACTTTGCTCCTGCAGGAGGTGGAAACAGAGCAGTACTACACCTTCTTTCTGGAAACTCTAAAGGAGCGTGGATACGACGGGTTCTTCTGTCCAAAGTCTCGTGCCAAACTTGTGTCTGAACAGGAGCGGAAGCATGTAGACGGTTGCGCTGTATTCTTTAAAACTGAAAAGTGCGGCACTTCCTGACACATTTTATTTACAGAATTTCGCTTTTTCCTTGTTTTTCTGGGCTTATCGGAGTCTGTGTTAATCGAACACCTTTCAGATTTGCACTGGTTCAGAAACACACGGTGGAGTTCAATCAAGTAGCCATGGCAAACTCAGAAGGCTCAGAGGTCATGCTGAACCGGGTCATGACCAAAGACAACATCGGAGTGGCCGTCCTGCTGGAGGTGAAAAAGGAGCTGTTTGTTGGAGGTAAGGCATCAGCACGAGTGTTGACTGTAATCGATACTCGCACATGTTTTGCCCAAGTGTGTGTCATGTTTTTGTAGTGTTGTTTTTTTCCACTAGATGGCAGTAGCAGATTATAAATTCTGAATTTGTAGAAAAAAATTAACCCCTTTGCTCTGTTGCTTGGTGCATTAGAACCATATTTTAAATTTCAAATAATTATAATATAATAACAACAAATAATTGAATTCTAAACAATTAGCTCAAATTTCAGCCCAAAACATCTGTCAAATTGCTCTTCTAATTCAAATGGCTGTTATTTAACCTAAATGTCAGAATGAGACAAAAACCTTTATTTCTAAATATGCTGACCAATTGTTCTCCCCATCAAAAATTTTAGGACACCTTACTTCCTTTTGGGAAATTGATGTTTCCACTAAGTTGACACTCAGTTTAATGTTTTTTTTAAAGTGATCTGCCAGATGAAGTGCATCTTTTTAATTGGCAGTGAAGTTTGTGGACATGCTCTTTTATTAGGATTAACACTCAGATCTTAAATTAAAAATGGTTTGGTTTTGTAAAAACATATGCAAACATAACTCCTGCAAAAACCTCCCTAAGCTGATTCTACTAGGGAGCTTTGTATCTTGATGGCGGTGGTGTAGTGGGTAGGATACTTGCCTCTAGACCAAGAGGTCATGGGTTCGAATCCTACGTTGAGCACACCACCACTGGGTCCCTTAACCCCAAGTTGCTCCAGGGAGACTGCCCCCTGTAGTTAGGGAATGGAAGACATTTTTAATAAAAGCGTCTGATAAATGCCGTAAATGTAAAATGTCTTTTGAAGGTGTCAGTTTTGCATGGACTTAAAATGTAGAGCATTTTGATAGATGCCAGTTGCTTGTGAAAATGAATAGCAAATGTTGTCAGATGCTGTCATTGTATTTACAGTCTATTTTAGTAGGCCTTTTTTTGTTTGTTGGTTTCAAGTGATCGTTTTGCATACATTTATATAAATACAATTTGTCATTTATATAATTACTCACTCCAGTGATTATACTCCATGCTCACCAAAAACAGATGATTAAAAAAATGTATACGTTAATTAGAATAAAAGAAAGCGTCAGTGGTGGAGTCGTGCTGAAGTCAACAACCAAAGTAGAACTGCCAAAAGGAGAGGGAACTTGAGATAATAAGCTTTTAAATTTGCTTTTGAAAAAGTTGCCTAAAAGTATTCTGGGCTTTTTCATAGTAGGAGGTCTCGTCTGTCTCACGACCCACCAGATAGTTTATTAAATGAAACAAGGCATAATCTGATCAGAACATCCCTAAACTTTCAGTGCAATTTTTACTCAGTATTACTGTTTTTTTTTTTCGTCACTATAACTAATGGAACATAAAAATAACAAAGTAATGACGATAGATATTTAGATGTGAGACACTCTTATTTTTTAGTATGAATGCATGAATAAATGAAGGTATTTAGCTGGACACTTTGTGTTTTTGTAAAATGTGTTTTTTGTAGTGCTGGGCCGTTATTGGCGTTAACGTGAGACACTTATCGAGGGTAAAAAAAAAAAAAACATCGCAGATAATCTATTCGCAAAGTTGGGTTGGGAGCTGGGTCTATACTACGCAGGCTATGATGACTTTCACCATGATATTTTAGCGCGGATGTATACCTAGCCGAATTGCACTGTAGGGGGCGAGAATGAGTCTTCGAACCTGTGTGTATGCCTACAGTGAAATTACCACATCAAACGTGACGTGCTAACGTGGATGCAGCTATGAAGCCACCTGGTTTGCTTCAGGGAAAATGTATTTTTAAGAAGCTTCCCAACGGAAACCTCGACAAGACTAAGGTTGTTTGCACCTTGTGCAATGCGGACTTAGTTTACTGTAGGAGTAGAGAAACCGGTTTTTAAAGACATACTTTTAGTCATTATTTGGGTAGCACACATATTCTGAATGCCCTCGGCAGAATTCAAATGAGCCATTTTAGTCTAGATTAATTCCAAATTACAGTGAGATTAATCTAGATTTTAAAATTTAATCTATGCCCACCACTATGTTTTTTGTTATCAGCTAGATTAGGTGGTTACCTCTTTAATGGGGAATAACCTGTCGTGAGGGACGTTGAGCTATGCTGCACACAGCAAGCAGCAAAACAATAAACACTTGAGTGAGCATTAACCTTCCATTGTTTGGGTAATGCTATTTTCCACTGACACCTGGGTCTTGGGATCAGAATGTTGCACAGCAATGTTTGAGTGACTAAAGTTTATCTTACATATTTATTTCCTCTTTCTTATTAAATGTAGCAATTTTCCAATAAATGTTGGATGATTAGTCCTGAAAGCTTTGCCTAACTTCAGAAGATGCAGTGGGAGTTTGAAGTTTTTCTTGGCACATGTTTGAAAAAGTGTGAATACTGTTTTGAACAATTTGGCTTGATCATTTTTAAAATATGAACTAAAAGCAAATATCTTTACACTGTTGTCATTTTAATCTTGTTTGATAAATTACATATTGTTCAGAACAATGTCTGTGGTGCTGATGAGTTACTTGCAATGTACACACTGAGTTCTATTATCTGGTCAATATTAATATCAGAAGATAAACCTGCCTTTGTTTAAAATATGGAGTTAAATACAGTCAGGGTCTGCAAACGGAAATTTGTTTTTTGACATAAATATGAATAGGGCACTTTGTGGCAGTTTGTGAATTTATTTCCAAAATCACAAAGGATACATTTCAATTTTTTCATGCATTTTAAGCAGTATGTTTCTGCAGCCAGTGAGATCTGGGCGTATATTAGCTTCTTCAGGTCTGTTGGTAAAGCATCACAAGGTTCCTGATGAAGTTGCCTGACGTGCTGATGTTCTTCTATAGGTTTGAAGGACCCTGCAGAAAACCAGCTCCTGTTGGTGGCAAACGCCCACATGCACTGGGACCCGGAATACTCAGACGTGAAGCTCATCCAGACTATGATGTTCCTGTCAGAGCTGAAGAGCATTGCTGAGAGGGCCTCCGCTTCAAATGTCTCCTCACCATCCACCTCTGACTCCAGTTCCATCCCCATCGTCCTGTGTGCTGACCTCAACTCTCTCCCAGACTCTGGTAAACCCATCCCAGCTTATTTGTGCTGCCAGTTTTGTAGGCACTAAAGCAAGTATTTGTTTTTCTTGATTTAAGAATTTCACTCTAGTCTTATCTACCTATAGAACTGGAGTGTGTAAATAAATGTAAATAGATGTACATACAGCAACTTCTAGCAACGTTTAACATTATAAACTAATCAAAATGTTCTGTCTTTTGCTGCACACATATTGGCAAGTTCTCCTTTATGTATTATTATCAGTTGTTTATTAGATTTTTTTTTTTGTGAACTAGTAGAGAGCTGTGAGGTATCAGCCTACATGCCATTCTTTCCCTACTCGATTTTTATAACCGGGACGCTTCCTGTAAGCATACTTAGTCAGGTTTCATAAAAATACAAACAATCTTTGGAATTAATTTAAACTTAGTCATGAAGTTTCGAATAGATACACTGGTAGATGCGTCAGTTTCTAAGGGTGTGAAAGCTCCCCTATATAATGTTTCCATAAATCTTCAAATGATTAAATGATACGCAGTTGAAGAAAGGTTTCAGTAGGTGTATGTGCCTGTGGTTCAACACTGTATGGGACTATTGGGGCTTGAATGTTACAGATATGAGTCATTCTAAGATGATGCCCTGCAAATAAAATGCCCTGCAGATTGACTTCCTGCAGTTTTGAGAATTGCCTAACACCACAATTTGTTTCAAAAGAATATTTTGAATTGAAACATGCAGTTGGCAGAGCTCTAATTCATGGCTACTTAACCTTAGCCTCACTTATTAGTTACATTAGCCTCATAGTTGGAGTGCAAAACATACAAAGCAGACTTCAGTAACTTGTGAGTGAAGCCCCACAACTCTTATCTGGAGCGATGTACCTCAGTGCTCGAGTACCTCAGTGCCCAAGTAACTCCATGCTAAGTACAACTAAACAACCTGTAAAAGAAAAGTCAGAACTAGTGTTGTCAAAAGACCCGGTACTTCGGTACCAAGTACGGTACTAAGAAAATAAAATGTTACGGTACCAGATTTCTGAAGTACCGGTGGTACCGAGCACCCGGTAAACCCGGTTCCTGCTGCGT
>JBBPCW010000039.1:8664528-8675918 GCA_037974425.1 Phenacogrammus interruptus | reverse complement strand
GTTTCCAGTTAAGTGTGCCATATGCATCAGACGTTTAGCCAACGTTCCGTGGGCGTGACGTCTGAGGCTGAGACTAGGTTCTCAATAATGGCCTAAGACAAATTTTAAACACAATAAAATTTGAGAAAGACCTACATCGTCTACATTGGTCCATCTGTGTTTCCTAGACCTGGTTCTGAACATTTTAGTATTTTCCCTGTTTTAACACACCCACTTTGATTCAGTAAAGGTTTGTTAATGAATTGGACCAGGAATGCTTGGGATGGAACCAGTAATACAGTTTAAACATTCATCATAATTTAGAAACTGTTGCTCATACTGGAATGTGGAAAATGTCTCAATGCTAATATGTAATAACAAAATGACAATAACTTTGTCAATAGTAATGACTTTAATTACTCTCCAAGGGAATAATCATTTGTGGGTGTGATCAGAACTGGAATGATACATTATAACTCAATAATAAAAGTGGAGAAAATCTTAATTTATCAAGGCTGCCTCATTTGTTATGGCTACTTAAAATACTTTATTTTACGTTTTAGATGCGATGCTCACATTATTTATTCTCATGAGTTACTGTCAATCTGTAGTTGTAAAAAAAACTATTTCTGTTTTTTGTTTCCTTGTTTATTAAGTCAGATTTATAATAATCTGTTATTAATCTATTATTATCCATAGGTTGCAAGCCAGGATTGCCCACAGAATTCAAGAGCTGGAGAATTTGCCTGGTTCATTGCCACCTGATCTGAGAACTAAAGCAACGGTTGAATTGAAAGCCTTGAGACTGCTCAACTTTCAGCGTCAAGTAAGGCCATATCCACACATACATGGGTGTTTCTAAAAAGATTTTTTGTGAATTGTGTCCACACAAGCACGTTTTCAAAAATATCTTGGCCACACGCAATCGCAAAAAACACTGTCAAAAGCAGCCGAGGCAGCTTAAACTTAAAATATAAACTTAAACTGTATAGCATTGGACGTCATTACCTGAGACAGTAGGCAGAGACAGTGTCTGTGTTGAATATAATAGCATCCGTAGCAGACTCTGACATCTGTGTCATTACCTGAGACAGTGGGCAGAGAGTGTCTATGTTGAATATAATAGCATCCGAAGCAGACTCTGACATCTGTGTCCTTCATACTGAATGGACAGTAATTCCGCACATGAGTGTAAACATTCCAAAACTCCTAACAAGGTTGAGAGAAGTAGTACTTTGTATATGTCTGGCATTGTAGGTGAAAACCTAATGTAGACATGGCGCATACTGTGACGTCATGGCGCATACACTGACCCAAAATGCTGTTTACTTGTGGATGAAAGGCCAAAATGCATAGAAAAACCTATGTTTTCAGAAAAACCTGTATGCGTGGACATGGCCTAAGTCTCTTGAGACATTGAAAAAAAAAACGCTATTGCTTTTAAAAGTTTCTGTTGAAAGTTTCTACCACGACTTGTATTGAAACTTATGATTCAGACAAACTTTGAAACACCACAATGATAAGTACATCTGTATTTTATGTTCATCTCAATGTAAAAAGCTCAGGTTCTTTGTCACAAACACCATCACGACTACTGAATTGTCCCAAAATCTCCATTAGGGGGTGCTCTTACTACATGTTTTAGAATTTTCCTTAACCCTGTTAAAGTTAATGAGCCTCTAGCAGTCTTGAAATCAGGCACTTCCACTTAATCTGTTTGTGAGTTAACACAAGTAAGGCACCAATAATTTAATACATTAACACAGAGTGTGATTTTCACAGAGTATAAATACATACATTCTGTGATAGATGTATTTAATTCAAGCTCTCATTCATTCATGTTAAGAACAGAATGAACAGACTGGAAAGTTCACACATAAATGAGATGGACTTAACTTTTAGTCTTTAACCCTAGAAAGGCTGACAGCGTCAACTGACGTAATATCACCTGAATCAGAATCGTGTCTATTGGCCTATTGGAGCAACAAGCATGCTCTGTAAGACACATATGGGTGTGGTGTAGGCACATATGTACACACATTTTTTTTTACATATTGTTGTTGTTTTATACCGTTGTGCTTGAGAGACACCATCAACCGGAATCTTGTATGTGGCGACTGGCGCTGTGTGACGGGCTCTGGGTCCAAAGTCCACTGGACACTTGCTGTGTCTGCTGGCTGCAGCTTGCATGGATGTATGCTGGCAGCCTGCAGGATTAAACGCCCGAACATACTGCTGCACCGCCATATCAGGAAGTGTCTTGTGCGAAACTGGGCACTGCATCAGTAGACGCACGGCGCTGTTATAGGGAGTTAGCTGTTTTAGTGTTAAGTGTTTATGACTGTGTAATATAGATTCATATTATATAATGTACTTAAGTGGAAACTGATATGCAAAATGCAATCATGGTGTACTTCCAGATCCATTAAGAGTAAGGTCCCTAAATACATCTGCACCTTCATGCCCTCATTTATGCCACTACACTCCTGTATTTTCCAGCTCCGGCAGGACGTAGTGGCTTGCATGCGTAGGGACACCACTTTGGAGACAGCCCTCAACTCCAAAGCCTACAAGCGCAGCAAGAGGCAGACGCTAAGGGAGGCCCGCATGACAGAGAAGTTGGAGAAACAGCAAAAAATTGAGCAGGAGAGAAAACGCAGGCAGAAACATCAGGTAAAGATTTTTTTCACGACATCCAAACTGAGACCCCAAGATTCAAATAACTTATCACACCTCTCTCTTTGGTGCGACTTGTTTTTAGATAAGATGTGTTAATTTTTTCCCCCAGGAATATCTTAACAGCATCCTACAGCATGCTAAGGACTTCAAGGAGTACCACAGGTCCATTTCTGGAAAAATCCAGAAGTTGTCTAAGGCCGTTGCCACTTGGCATACAAACACAGAGAGGGAGCAGAAGAAGGAGACCGAGAGAATTGAGAAAGAGCGAATGAGGAGACTCATGGTATGATTATTAAGAAATATCAGAATAGAATTTAAGGACCATTTCTCTCATAAATGGGTTTGCTGAAACTGGTTGTCTTGAAATTTTGCAAATGCCAGAGTAACATTGTCTGTCTTGATATAGGCTGAGGATGAAGAGGGCTACAGGAAACTGATTGACCAGAAGAAAGACAAGCGTTTGGCCTATTTGCTCCAGCAGACTGATGAGTATGTGGCCAACCTCACTACTCTGGTCTATGAGCACAAAGCTGCTCAGGCTGCCAAGGAGAAGAAAAAGAGGAGAAAGAAAAAGAAGGTGGGTGAAAAAAGTGATGAAATCATGATGGGAAAACCTGTAGAATTTGACTCAGTAATGTGGTTCAGTTCTGTCGCTGATGCCAATTTTTGTTCTGTTCTGTCAATGACCCTCACAGAAAGAAGACGGAGACTCTGAAGGACTTGGAGTAATTGGACCTGATGGAGAAGTAAGAGCACTAAGCTGTGACAGCATTAGACTTACTTATGTGTCACCTATAGTTGGATATTATTCATTTCACTTCAACTCCACAACTGTTTTAGTAAAATCTGTAGTGATTACCAGCACAAATCATGTCCTGTTTGTTTATTCCTGCAGCCCATAGATGAGAGCAGTCAAATGAGTGAGCTCCCAGTCAAAGTTATTCAGACAGAGACAGGGAAGGTGCTACAGGGCACAGATGCCCCCAAGTCCAGCCAGTTGGAGGCCTGGCTTGAGATGAACCCAGGGTGAGATGTCTCTGCTTTCACAATTGTTTTATTTCTCTTATACCGTATTTGCCGTCCACTGTTTGCTACTGCGCTCTAGATGTAATCTTAATTTATTAGCGCCGGGCACATTAACAGCGACAAATATTTATACACATGTTAACTTATATGGACAAAAGTAATGGGATGCCTGACCCCAATGAAAACCAGTCGAGGGCTAGATTGCTGCATGGACCAAAAAAAAAAAAAACTGCCCTCATGCTCTGAACTTCGAGGGAAACTTGTTTTTCTAACAAACTAGATAAAACATAAATACCATGCAGTGGCAAATAGCTTTGGTTTTACATTAGATTTGATTACATTAATGTTAAAGTTGAGATTTATAGAAATGTTTTAAGTAGATGAGTGTGTTAAAGGGAACACTGCTGTTAAAAAATCTCCTTATTTGTTTAAAAGGTTAAAAACTAATAGTTTTTTTTATTGTTGCTAAGCATTAGTATTTATTAATCTGTGAATACATGTATATATTTATTTTCATGCAGTTATGAAGTGGCTCCACGGTCAGACAGTGAAGAGAGTGGCTCAGAATTTGAAGAAGAGGTGAGAGCTTTTCTTTTCTCTTTAAATCGTGACCAATTTTGCAAGCACTCAGACACATGTACACACCTTTTGTCTTTCTTCTCCCAACAACACTGATTAGCCACTTTTTCAGTACTTAATCGTAGCAGGTCTTCTTTGTTCTTCCTCTATATAATCGCTTTCATATTGTCACAGTCAGTCAGGCAGCCAGACTGACATTATCTCCCCTTCTCGCCTCCCCAGGATGAAGAAGACATGGTCTCCAGAGCTGAATCAGAAGAAAAGAAAATCATTGATCCCAACAGCGACGAAGTGTCTGAGAGAGCCGCGAAGCACATCATAGAGTATGTGGTCTGTTTTCACATCAAAGCTCGAAAAGGCCTCTTAGATCTGGAGGAAAAGGGAAGCTGGGCCAATTGTTTTATAATGACTGTTGTTTTTTTTTATTTTTGTTCTCTAGGCTAGTCTTTTCTTCTTACTAGTCTTGCACACGGTATGAGTAATTACTGTATAGGGAGTTGGAGTGCATGAGGGTGTGTTAGCCTGTAAAAGTTAGCTGTGCTATTCTGTCCGCTCTGATATCATAGGATATGAGGTCACGCTTCCTGGTCTCTATAGGTCTGCCAAGCAGGATGTGGATGACGAGTACAGTGTCCAGGCGGGAGAGACAAGTTCTCAGTCCTACTATGGAGTTGCCCATGCTGTCATTGAGAAAGTGGACAAGCAGTCGTCTTTGCTGATTAATGGGACACTCAAACAATACCAGGTGCAGTGCAGCAAGAAACACTTTAGCAGAGCCTCTGCAAGCCTCCCAAAGTCTAAATGTCTTTACCCAGCACTGATTTCACTAATATTCAGAGACACTTTAAAAAAGATTGAGAAAGAATGCAATTTTCCTATCTCTCCCACTCTTGATTACTCAAGTACCTCACTCATTCATATTTAAAGATTTACAGGAATTTCTGCCAGGCTTACTGGACAGAGAAGATGTCCCAAAAATACCCTCATTCTACAAAATAGTGGATTTTGTAGAATCGGGGTATATGAGGCCTTGAGAGGTAAAGTGGACCAAGTCTACTTTTTTGGGTATCAGCTCTGTCAAGGTTAATACCATCTAAGCACTGTAAATTTTGCGGAGAATAATGAACCAAGTCCATATGCAATTCTGGAATATTTGCTAGATGCTGGTGATGTTCTTCTTCGCAATTGATTTGCCACGCAAAATTTTCACTGTCTGATTTCTCAAAACCATAGAAACTGGACTTGGTCCATTCTTGCCCTAAAGGCCTCAGACTATTAAAAGTTAATTTAAAAGATATATAGTTGTCACTAACTATTCATGGATGCAGAAACAAAAAAGAATAATACTCGTTTGTTTTCCTGGAGTAGATCCAGGGACTGGAATGGATGGTATCCTTGTACAACAACAACCTGAATGGCATCCTGGCTGATGAGATGGGTCTAGGGAAGACCATCCAGACCATTGCCCTCATTACTTACCTAATGGAATACAAAAGGCTCAACGGCCCTTATCTGATCATCGTTCCGCTGTCGTGAGTTACGAACCAACAGACACAACACGCTTGACTTACACACAAAAGAGCCGTGAAAGAGATGATAAAATTGTTGAGCTGTCTAAGGCAATTTTGTTTGGCCATTAAGTACACAGTGTTAAACACTATTTTCACTACATTGACAGCAGAAGATGAATAATTCAAGGAACAAACAGCTAGGAAGATGATTATAAGATGATAATATTGATAATATTCTGAATTTTACAAGTTATATATATAAGAAGTACAAGAATTTTGGGAATAGCATGTCATATGGAAACAGACTGTACATTGTTGTTTTATGGTTTCATACTATAGGTTTAATATTACATGACAACGAAAATGTGATACATGAATACATGAAACAGAACTAGAATAAGGCATGTGAGGCGATGGACCGATGACCTGTGGTCCACAAAGACAGAACTTAAATACAGACAATAATCAGTGATCAAACACAAAGCAGGTGAAAACGTGACACATGAACACAAAACAGACATGACAGTCTAAATAAAAGTCCCAAAAAACAAACACAAAACAGTGGCCCCTACCGGCCACTGGCCGAGCCGTGACAGGAGCATTACTGTTATTCATAAAGCATGGTTATGTCAAAATGCGTATATCAAATGAAAGAAATCTCCATATAAAACCACCCTCAGTCTGTCTTTGTTCATGGATTTTTGGCCCTCGCTTATAGTTTTGGAGACATGCTGTCTGTATGCAGCACACGCTGTGAGGAATTCAAGCTTTGAGCAGAGTGTCACAAAAAAGCTTACTATGATGTGCGGCAAAATAGAGAGAGATTTAAACTAATAACCCAATGATTGATCTCTCAGAAAGGGTGAACCACATTGTGAGCTGTCTCCTGCTGCACACAAATCGCTATTAACTTTCACCCCTAGTTTCCCCATGCGCAGAACTTCTTGTTCCATACTTTCTGAAAAAAAGTTTTTCTTAAAATGGATCTTTTTCTTCCTTTTTCACAGGACTTTGTCCAATTGGGTTTATGAACTTGACAAGTGGGCGCCATCTATTGTTAAAATTGCTTACAAGGTCAGCACTGGTTTCATGTTTTTGTGGATGACAGGAAATTTGACAACCACTAAGAGGAATGCCAATAAATGACTGTGGCTCATAAGTGAGTTTGTTTTTGTGAAGGGCACGCCATCCTTGCGGAGGTCGTTTGTGCCACAACTTCGGAGCGGTAAATTCAACGTGCTCATCACCACCTATGAGTACATCATCAAAGACAAGCAAATTCTTGCCAAGGTAAGAACTGTCTGGCGTGGGGTGAAGCATTCAGTGAAAATAACAAAGCGTTTGGGTACCAGCAAGGCCCATCTGGTTGGCCTCTGTTTCATAAGGAACCTTGCAGTCTCTCTATTTCTTTCTCTCTCTCTCTCTTTGTGTTTCTCTCTTCTTTTTTTCTTTTTTTTTCTCTCTTCTTTTTAGATTCGCTGGAAATATATGATTGTCGACGAAGGCCATCGTATGAAGAACCATCACTGTAAGCTGACTCAGGTGTTAAACACCCATTATGTGGCCCCACGGAGGCTGTTGCTCACAGGGACCCCCCTGCAGAACAAGTTGCCTGAGCTCTGGGCTTTGCTCAACTTCCTGCTGCCCACTATCTTTAAAAGCTGTAGCACCTTTGAGCAGTGGTTCAACGCTCCTTTTGCCATGACTGGAGAAAGAGTAAGACAAAATTGCTTTAGCAACTCCTCCTACTGTCTTAACTTATGGATTTATTTGATGATGCCAATAGGTTTTTAATATAATAATTGTTTTGTAGTTTATTGCAGTAGACTCGAGAAGAATTTGGATGATTGAAGCTGTTGAAAGAATACACAAATAGATCCTAATTTCTCATCCTAACTTGAACGTAGATCAGAACTAAACTTAGTGGGTGTCATTTGACAGGTGGATTTAAATGAAGAAGAGACCATTCTGATCATTCGACGTCTTCACAAGGTGCTCCGCCCCTTTCTTCTGCGCAGATTGAAAAAAGAGGTGGAGTCTCAGCTGCCTGAGAAGGTGATGGATGGCTAAATAAGCACTGTTTCAATTTTATATGTCTGGTTTCACAGACGCGCAGAACTTCCTTCAGTTTGACTAGGCAATAGAGTAACCAGCTTAAATATTCCCCTTTTTTTCAGGTGGAGTATGTGATTAAATGTGACATGTCAGCTATCCAGAAGGTTCTCTATAGGCACATGCAAGGCAAAGGAATCCTACTTACAGATGGCTCAGAGAAAGACAAGAAGGTAAAATAAGAAATAAATAGGAGATCTTTAGCTCATTCTTGTGGCTGTTTTAACAACAAGGATATTGTGCCTCAATGTCCCACAGGGTAAAGGAGGAGCCAAGACCCTGATGAACACCATCATGCAGCTAAAGAAAATCTGTAACCACCCATACATGTTCCAGCACATTGAGGTGAATGCCAGCTACCAAAATCAAAACAGAAGCTTTTTAATCTCCTGCTGGAATGTCAGGTGCCTTCAGATGTCCTGTAGGCCTGGGTGACTAGACACATTTTCTTTTCATTTTCCCCTCGCAGGAGTCGTTTGCTGAGCACTTAGGCTTTCCAAATGGCATCATAAACGGGTGAGCAATCCTTAAACTAAGCCAACTCTTGCATAACCTTTAAAATGACCAGAGGGGATTAGTTATGACCTGATTCATATGTAGGTCATAAAAAAACCTCCATCTCCCTCCCACACTCACAGACTCTGGGGGTGTGCTGTGGCGTGGTGAAATGTTTTTACTAATTTTGTTCCCTAGACCTGACTTGTACCGGGCTTCTGGAAAGTTTGAACTACTGGACCGTATCCTGCCTAAGCTGCATGCCACTAACCACCGAGTCCTGCTCTTCTGTCAGATGACTTCTCTAATGACCATCATGGAGGACTACTTTGCGTACCGCAACTTCCTCTACCTACGACTTGATGGTACGTTGGTATGATAAATACATTGTCAGTGCATAATCAGTGTTATTTGTTAATATGTCTTGGAAAGATAATTCAAAATTAACAAGGCATGCAAAAGGCTACAAAAAATCTTGGTGAGATGTTTAGTACCACAGACATGTTCCATTGCTGTTTCAGACGGCATTTTTGTTTTCGGCTGTGTCCCACAGGCACTACCAAGGCTGAAGACCGTGCTGCTCTCTTGAAGAAATTCAACGATGAGGGCTCACAATATTTCATCTTCCTGCTGAGTACTAGAGCAGGTGGCCTGGGCCTTAACCTGCAGGCTGCTGACACTGTTGTCATCTTTGACAGCGACTGGAATCCCCACCAGGTCTATGTCTGACAATTTCAGTGATTAGAGAGTTTAGACTCTACACTGCAGCTGAGCTAATGACTAGATGCAGAAGGCAGTGTATCCTCACTCATTTAAATGTGGAGCTCTCATTAGCTACATACTTAATGTTGCCAATGTGGATTGGGTAACAGTTAGGAAAAATTGCAGAGTGTGGGGATTATGTTTATTCAGGAAAAAATGATTGGAATTTCGTACATGATTTGTACATTAATTTATTTTTTCTTATGCGATTCTTCATCACACTGCATTATTCATGCAGATGTTATTCAAGAAAGGTTGTTGTGTTTAGATCTTCCTTCAAGGGTTTTGCTTATATGCCTTGGCTTCTGCCACAGAATGGCTTGACTTGTCTGAGAGATTCAGTGATGAATAACGTGACTCACCTGTGTCCAGTAGTGGTTAATGTAATTCTTGCTGGGGGAAAAAAGCCTGATAGTTTTAATCAGGTCCCGATTTCAAATCCACATTTCCAGGACTTGCAGGCTCAGGATCGTGCTCATCGAATTGGGCAGCAGAACGAGGTGCGTGTCCTGCGTCTGTGCACCGTCAACAGTGTGGAGGAGAAGATCCTGGCTGCTGCCAAGTACAAACTCAATGTGGATCAGAAGGTCATCCAGGCTGGCATGTTTGACCAGAAGTCCTCTAGCCATGAGCGCAGGGCTTTCCTGCAGGCCATTTTGGAGCATGAGGAACAGAATATGGTAGGTCTGCAAAAAAGGCTGCAGAGCTAGTTTGGCCTGTTTATCTATTGTGGTCAGCAGTGTGCATTCCCCACTGACTTATACTGAAATTTAAACGGAGTGAAACTGAGTTTAAGTTCTATGTTGAGAGGGCTGTCGTTTCACACAAACAAGACACCCAAAATAGCATAACCTGCTGCCAACAGTTCTCGCAGGTCAGTTGGCAGTTTTTGTCTCTTCTGAACTTCTTTGCCTCTATGCTACATTACTGAAGTTACTTTCCATTGTGTACTTTCAGTGCCATTGCTGAAACTGAAACACAGACATAATGCAATATTTCAGTTAAAGTAAAGATGTTTTGAAGCCATTTTGGTGTACCATTATGTTAACTGTAATATTTGTATGATAACGATTTAAAAATGATTATATTGGACAGCCCTATTAGATATATATTGAAGAAGGTAGAGCTAATGTCAGTTTTGGCTTTATAACAGCCCTATTAGTCCTCATACCCACACAGACATTCGAATCTTGGAAAAATTAATGTACTCTGAACGTGTTTTTGTTGCTTTTGTAGATGCGCTTGATTGACTTCAGTGAGGCATTACACTGCAGTTTAATGGAAGTAATTATTCATCCAAAGTGTTTACATGTGGGTCGTCTTTGTGAATAGTTCTGCAATAAGAATCATGGATCCCTATTCTAAAACCACACTGACATTCTTGTTTTATTAAAAATCCTCCTGATAATGCATCTTAGACAGGAAAGGAACAAGCACCGCTGCCGAGTGGGTGGGTTCACCCTCTTACTGCACATCGTCAGGTCAAAAGAAAATTCATATAGGAGAATCCTAAACTTCATTCTATTGTTTTCTGTTTAAATTTGCTAAAACTAATCTGATAATATGTGAAAACTGAATATTTCTTCCTTATTACTTTTTGAACATTACTGCTTTAAACACCATACCTGTCTTGTTCTCTGTTTGCAATAACAGGAGGAAGATGAGGTCCCCGACGATGAAACACTCAATCAAATGATTGCCCGTAATGAAGACGAATTTGAGCTTTTCATGGTAATTATGTCTTCGCTACATTACACCTTTCGGGTGTTCAGACCACTTTAGGGCAAGAAACAATGAGGACAAATTTGATCTTTTCTCTTCAGCGTATGGACCTGGACCGCCGTCGTGAAGACGCTCGCAACCCCAAGCGTAAGCCTCGACTGATGGAGGAGGACGAGCTTCCATCCTGGATCATCAAAGATGATGCAGAGGTGGAGAGGCTGACCTGTGAGGAAGAAGAGGAGAAGATCTTCGGCCGCGGATCGCGTCACCGTAGAGATGTGGACTACAGCGACACCCTGACGGAGAAACAGTGGCTGAGGGTGAGGACGATATCTTACTGCTGAATGTCACAAGAGAATGTGGTTACTGCACACTACACATACACTACCGGTCAAAAGTTTTAGAACACTACATGTTTTCTGTTTGTTTGTATTGAAATTCAAGCGGCTCAGTGTCTCAATGTTCATTCGGCAGAAATTTCTTCCCAACTCTGCAGCAGGAGTTCCCATAAGTGTGCAGCTCTTA
>JBBPCW010000039.1:8566805-8584294 GCA_037974425.1 Phenacogrammus interruptus | reverse complement strand
TGTGTGTGGCTGGATTCTCTTTCGTTACCGCCAGCTATGCTCTGCATTAGGGAACACACCCATTTTCTGACAAATCCTGCCACTTTCGGCTGCGATTGGCTAATAATAGAGCAACTTCTGTGCTCGGATTGGCCAAATTAGCAAAGGAACTACCAGCCAATAATAATCCAAATTCCATCGCTTTATTATATCACACGAATCACTCACTGATTTCCTGACAGTCTTGCGGGCCACAAAAAAATTCTAAAGGGCCGCTAGTTGAATAGGCCTGACCTACACCAAGTAAAGACACCGAGCAAAACAAGGACACCAAGCAAAGTCTTCACAAGAATGAAACTGGGGCACAGGAAAAGCAGATATTTCCTCAGAATAGCTATGACATTTTCTCACACATCCATACTAATTACAGTCTCTAATAAACCATTAGAATGAGATGTTTGGTGTAAATTAATATAAATGAATATGAATCAATTAATTATTTCCAAAATGTACATACAAACACACATTTCGGTAAGCAATTGCAAGAAATGTATAATAACACCAGGCAACAAAAATGAGTTTTATTACATTTTGTAGTGTTTCTTATACAATCTCTGCACGCTGATTTCGGTGGTAATGTTTATTTTCATGTAGCTTCAAGGGTTTAGTAAGAAAAATATTTTTTTTAGAATGTCACCCAAGCTGCATAATTTGCACTTTCATCTTTTGTTGACCAAATCTTGGTGCTGTAAGTGAAGAACATAGAGAGAGATTTCACCAAGACATCCAGGTGATGGAGAAACGGTACCAAGGATGATGGGATGAAACCATGTTGGGTGACTATATCTGGAGTTTGGTTCATACTGATGGCTCAGATCGCAAAAGACAAAAACAAGCTTTTAAAGCTTTGAGGGTTATTTGCATCGTTACTTTATTTGTGCAAGCAAAACAAACATTGCTCCCAGTGGTGTTTATAGTTTGCTAATTCCATGCATGCTGGTTAAAGCAAATTGGAAGCTGAGACTTGAACCTTCTGGGACAGATTCGAATAATGGGGGGTACTTGGGAGTCATGTATCTCCCAATCAACTCCCAGACCACTCCCCCAAAGAGACAAAAATGGCAGTTTGTTGGGGGGCTAAGAGTGTTATTTAGGCTACCAACCCCACCCCCCCCCCAATTATGTAGGGGTAATTCACAATCTGCAAATGGGATTTATTTCATAACTGTGATGCAATTAAGTAATTACATCATAAAGACATTGGAAAATCAGAAATAATATAAGAATTCCAGACTTTTAAGGGTTGGAAAGATCTAACAACTACTGTGTGCTTAGTGGCAATACACCATAGGATGACAGAACATCTGCCATTGTAACTGTAAGGAAAGTGTGAAAATCTTGGCAGAGATGAAGGCAAAGACTGTGTTGTTTTTTTACAGAGTTTTACATAATAAGAAGAACTGCTGACGTCTATTCCGCTTCCAAGAATGCATGGTTTGTTGAAGAATGCAGTGCTGAGACAAAGGCAAACGTAAAGCTTTTGAGTGGAAATTAAGATGAAAAAAATACTGTCAGCGAAGAGAAGAAGGGACCATTTACAATTTCCAATTAAGAAAGCAGAAGCATGTGTGTTACTCAACATCCCTTCTCACAGCAGCACACCAGCGAAGGTTCACTCAGAGTGTGCATTTGCGAGTTTAATTACTAAGCTGCTGCAGGGAATCTCCCAACGTCCTTTATCCTCTCTGAAAGTTACAGTGCTGTTCAAAATGATCCAGCGGGCAAACATGTTTATGTTGATTACTGTCTCATGCATGGGTGACAAAAACTATTCACATTCTTACGACTCGAAATATACTCCAAGAACAAGTTTCCTTGATGACTTTCAGCTCAGCAAGAACAGAACGATCATTTCTGGCAATTCACCCAGGCTCTAAAACAGCAAAGTAGTTTATAATCAGAGCATGTTTGACTGCTGGTGTGATGATCTTATTGAAGAATATTCTGTTAGCTTTACACTAAATGTAATAGAACCTGCCTTTCCAAAAATCATTGCTCTTGGACAAACTAACAGGTGACTTCTAGAAATTCTAGAAGATCTGGATACATTTATGGGCATTTTCCTGGTTAAGGTCAATCTCTTTTTCCTTTTCCATGGACCCCACTCCATTCTCTTTTTCTTACCTCTGGTAATGATCCTGCTTTCTTAATCTATGTATATTGATTCTATGTGGATTGAGCGGATGAATAGTGAATTCTTCTTTGAAAACCTAATTAAAGGAAAAACTCCACTGGTTGGCAACCATTGAGGTCTTACTTGGGCAAATATGAGATGAGTCTTTACGTTCTGGTTAGTCGCATTTTTTTGCCTTGTAACTCTGTAATTATGCCTGCAGACCCTTATATGTTCTCCTGGGTTCTTTTGTGTCCTCCTAGATGAATCCGTGCTGCACTCTTAAAGGAGTTTTGATAGGCTGGTCAATTCTTCCAAGTTTTCCCCAAGTTTGAAAATAATGGCTCTCGCTTTGGTTCGTTGGAATCCCAGAGCCTAAGATATGGATTTATAACACTTTCCAGACTAATTTCATTCTCATTTATTTGGGAATTTGGTGCGACCTGCTTCCTGTAGTTAACTGGAATGTTTCTGTTTAAGTAATATTTAAATTAAACACGGCTGACAGTAATCAAGCCTGGGTATATCTACTTTGACTGATCCCAGTTATCAAATAAATATTGTAAATTAGTCAATTGTGTAACTAAAGAAAGTTTTTTTCTTCAAAAATGAAAATGTTTAACAACTGAATTTTGCCTGTTGTATATTCATGTTGCCTGGCAAACATTTTTGGAAGGGCAAATTCTGAATATGCATAAAGAATTTTATTAGATAGTTACTGGCTATTTTTTTTTTTTTTTGCAGTGGATTTTCACAGCCAGTGACATTTTGTGTTTTCTGCATGATGAGAAACTATATTTGCGCTTCAAATGTGGAAATGATCAAAATCATTTCAGATATGTTATTGCAACAAGGTTTTAATTCTTGATATGAGCCTTGAGTGTATTCTGTACTCAGGGTTTTAATCATGTAAGTGTCATCACTGTATTGTGTTAATGTTATACCACTATGAGAAGCAAATCAAGGTTGGACTGTTCTCTGTAAATATTATCCTGTTCTGTTCTGAATGTATTTGTGTTATACATTATACAGCTGTGCAAAGAATCATTCAGCATGAGAATCATGTAAATAGCAAAATAGCCTCCAGAACATGGCAAAAACTCATACGCGGGTGAAATGACAGCAACGGGAAAATATTCCAAATAACAGTCAGAAAAAAATAATACAACTTTGCTTGCTGCATACACCTATCCTCCAGAGAAGAGGAAATCAATTACTTTGGTTTGTTTTAAGACCTTGAGCACGTATGATCTGAACTGAAGAAACTCTATTGATTCAAACTAATTAAGTAGCTTCCTTCCATTTTCAAAGTAGAAGAAGAGAAAAACAGGCGGATATTGAAGCCCTTTATCATTGTTTTATTACCCTGAACATATGACATCTGCTTTACATCCACAAATGGAGTCAAGTCGTTCAATACCAAAACTGACAAAGTCATCAAAAGACAAACATAAAGCCTTGCCATTTTGACCCGTGTAATATCCTAAATGTCTTAAAGCCCATATGGCAAATCAATATCTCCATACATATGAATGTAGAAAAGAATGATGGAAAAATTGGCTTGTCAGCCTCGTTCCCGAGTAATAAGCCTTAAATGTTGCATCAGGATGTTCGCAAAACATTCTCCTATTGGTTTTCAACATTACTTTTTAGGCCGACTCATTTCACAGGCAGAAAATAGGCCAAAACCCACTGAAATTACTCATGAATAAAGGGACTGCAAGGGAACCAGACTATTACCAGATCCCCCATGGTGTTGCTCTATTCATGGGAATGCGCAGTTCATAGATTCGTACTCAGAAAGACATACTTTTTTTCTGTTTGGCATGCAGTCTTGACTGACCTGCCAGTGCTAACAGTAATGTGACCACATTAGGCTTTAACAGATGACTGACAGTTGGATCATTCGCTATATTCTCCCATTAGATACTGGACGCATGCCCGGAATGCAATAGGCCTGCTTACAGTACTGAGTGTAAACAATTCAAGAGGAGTCAAATATTTAATGCAGGTTGCTCTATTAAGTATTCTTCTTTCACCTGCACTGGTACTTCGTACTATATCTTAATATAAAGATGCCAAACAGTGGTCACCTACCCAACTCTTGACCATTTGTTTTGTGGTTTGAACTAGACTTTGAATCTTGAGATCTCTAGGGTAGATCTTAGGGACAGATGTTGGGGCGCCTGCCACTGTAAAATGTCTTTCGAGTTCCTAAAGAACCTTCAGACTATTATATTTCTGTAACCAATTTACAGAGTTTGCCATGTAATTCCTGAAGTCTCAGGATGCAATGAGAGAAAAAAAAAACCAATTTGCATAAACAAGTTGTGTGAGACGCACATAATTGACATTGTTTTTCTGCAAATGTCCAAGGCTAGGACCATTTAATAACCTTTTAGGCTGTATACCTGTATGTTTAGAGTATATCTGTTTGTGCTTTTTACATTAATTTTCCGATGACGAACATATTCTGAAACTAGAGAACTGCTGCAAACTAACAAATCAAAAAAAAAAAAAAAAAGGCTTTTATTAGTCCCACACTAAAAGCAACGGTTTGAACTGCAATGTGTGAGAAATTATTTAGTTTTCAGTGTAATTTGTGTTATGTCTGGTGGGGCATGGTATATAAGCTACACATTCTTAGCATTCTTAGCCAAATTGGTCCCGTCACTAAGACTACACTTGAGGAGGTGTAGAGTAAACATTTGAACACTTCAGCAGGCCTTACAGGTCAACATATATTCACAAAGCATTCAGAATATTTTTAGGCAACTAAAATAAAAAATAAAAAATGTAGGGATATATATATATATTTATATTTATATTTATATATGCACAGAACATTTTCCACATGATCACAAATATTACAATGCCCTCATACCTTACAGCTTCCAAAGATTACCAGACATTTTATAAGCACTTACATGAATGCATGATTTCACAGCAACTGTGCTTTAAAAACAACTCAAAAAGCAGCGAGAGAACAAAGAAAAACCCATTTTGGTTCAGCAATCCACAAACGCACTGACAATCTTTAATTCTGGCATAAAAATAAGGGAGATAATGAACAATGGCAGTTTTATTACTATATGTAATTGTGCAATAAATTGTGCAGCAAAAATGCTTCTGTGTGTATGTTATTATAGAGGATGTGTTTTGTTTTGTTTTATTACTTAGAAAACATGTAATATGACCAGCGGTATTCAAACTTTTGCATGCGATTTGGTCTATACTGATGAAAGTTCAGTATTAGTTGGCAATATCGACCGATGGGATCCACCAACCGATGTATCCGTTAGAAAAAAACAATTAAGATCAGATTTTTGACAGCTTATTCGTAAACATATATAACAAATAAAATATTATTTCAGCTGTTGAAGCAAACATCCAGGTCAAGCTTTCACATTAAAACTGGAAATACTCAGTAATTCAAGGTATGAGGCAGATTTGTGTTTTCTGTGCTTGCAAATGGTAAAACTGTTTAGACAATATTATACACATTATAAATGTATACATGTACCTTACATGTACTCATACTGTGTTAAATAATGATGCATGATTAGTTGGTCTTTTAAAATGAAATGAACAAACAAACAAACAAACAAACAAACCTGCATAAATACATTTTATAGAGGTTCTATTAGCTTCTCCATAGAGGTTCTGTACTGTTCAATATTTCTGTGTGTGTTTTTAAATTACATTCATGTAAACAGGAGCTGAGAATTAAAAACCAAATGCACACTGTGGAATGTACACCAGCTCAGGTTCACTAGGGTTCTTAAATAACCACAGTGTGAATTCACACCACTCGCAAGTGACTAGTCACCTGGCACACATGACAAGCTGTAATGCTTGGTCACACCTTGTATCCAGCAGCTTATAGGCTAAGATTATATCACAGTTCGTGTTCGTAGATAATTGCGTTAAATAATTATCCAGTGTTCCATGCATCCAAGCTAAAAACAGCTACTCTGCATTCATGGGGCACATATGGAACACTCAGTAACAATGCCAATTATTATTGCATCGTCAAAGTCATTTAGTATGACTGAATAATTAGAACATTTAGTGTGACTCACTGAATAATTAGAACAGGATATGTAATGCCGCCTGCACTCCTGTGTTGCTTACCACAGTTTAGAAAATGGTAATGGTCTAAATATGTCAAGTACTTCAACGCTTCCTTGCTAGCCCACTCACAGGGGTGTAAATTCACAACTTGTGAACACAATTTTCTCCCCAGTAGGAACACATGTCGAACGTATACAGCACAAAATACAGTTAAAACACTAACCATATATTTTATAAGACTGTAATGAAAACCGGCTGCCGCCACTTAGAATGCTTTATTTCCAAAACCTCTCTCTCTCTCTCTTTACAGAGATGCACCATCCATGCTGCTTTCAGATACCTTTTCCAAGTCCTCCATGACCAAGTCTTGTTCATTCACATGATTGACCCTCCGGGAGCTGTGGTTTTCCACACTGTTGAGGGAAATTGGCTCAGTAGAGGGCTGAAGGTTGGCTGGCAACACAGCATTACCCTGCACCCTATGCGAGTATGTTTTCCGCCGGTGGCCACCTGCTGAGCACAGCCTGAACTTAAAAATGGCTTGGAATCCGCGGCGGAAGTTCTCGTTGAAGAAACCGTAAATGATTGGGTTGACGCTGCTGTTGAAGAAGGCTAGCCAGTGAGCAAAAGGATATATGTAGATGTTAATAAGCCTGTACTGGTGCTCCGTGAGCCGGGCGTAGTCTGTTAACATCATCAGGGTCCACAAAGGCAACCAGGACAAGATGAAGAGCAAGGCCACGATGAGAAGCATTTTGATGACTCTCTGTTTCTTCTTGGATACGGTGTGGCGGTTGTCATGGCCCGGCTTCCTGCCTGTCGGCACTGCAGTTTTGAACAGAGTAATCCCAATCCGCGCATACATGATCACTATGAGGGACAGAGGGGCAAGGTATATGTTGGCAAATAAAACAGTGGTGTAGATCTTTCTCATCTCCTGGTTGGGCCAGTTCTCCCGACACCAGTAGAAAGGACTTGTCCTGTTGCCGTCTCCCAGAAACACACGGATGGTTTGCTCTTTGGTCACTTGAAGCATGACACCAGAAGGACACATGATGGAAATGGCCAGGACCCAGATGATTACGATGATGAGTGAAGCTGTTGATATCGTTAGTTTTTGCTTGAAGGGATAAACGATGCATCTGAATCTGCAAGAGACAACATGTGTCAGTTTACTTTTGAAAAGAAAAAATCTTTTAAATAAAGTACATAAACACCCCTCCTATTGGAACCACAGTGTAAACAGTAGAATGTGTCATCGAGAAGAGCTCAATGGCACCTTTGGCACACATCAGTTCATGAAACTTCAGGTGAACTGTAAGTGATATTATTGTGAAATGGAAGTGCTTAGGAGCAACCTCAGGTCAGCCACAAGGCCAAAACTCACAGAGAGGGCTCGTTAAGTGTTAAAGCTCATTGTGCATCACTGAGTACAGAGTTCAAGCAACAACAGTTGCATTGGGAGCTTTCTAAAATGGGTTTCCAAGGTTGAGTGGTTGCACACAAGCCTAAGATCACACTTGATGAATCATATTTCTGTCTAATGGATGAATGTGTTTGTCCGATACAACATGAATGGAATACATTCAGATTTGTGGAAAAGCGATAATGGTCCATAAATAGAATGTTTTAATCAATTTATTTGACTTTACAGCAGCAGTATGGAGCTAATACCCTGTATCAGCATGTCTGTGCTCATGTGCACAAACTGAGACTAAGATAAACTGAAGGGCTGATTGCAAGAAAGGTCTTCTCATCCAAGACCAGTGCCTGACCTCATAAATGTTCTTTTAACCAAATGAGCACAATTTATTATTATTGTTGTCCAATTTCACACACTAACAAGAATATACCCAATCACACAATGCTACCAACACTAGGAAGCTGAAGGCTCCTAGTAATGTGAAGTACCCACCCATGTTTTCAAACTGTTGCTACTACAATGTCATTGGAAGGCTCCATGCTTTTGGAAAAGGTGGCCAATTCTGTTGTGTCAGCTAAAATGCTCATGGATAGCACTGCTCTAAACCTACCCACCCAGAGAGAGTGAGGCTCCCAGTGAGGTATCATGCACTAATGTTTACAGTGTACAGCAATGTATAGAAGAGCCCACTGATTCATCAGAGGCTCACACTTGTACTCATTTGTACATCTAAGCACCTAGCAACTGCCATGTTTCACTCGTTTGCAAGCCATGATGTCTCTAGAGGAAAAAGTGGTCTGTCACACAATTGCATTGACAGTCAGTGTAGCTAATTATTTAGGGGAGGGGTGAAATTCTCTGGAGAAAGGGGAGCTAAACTTTCCAGATTGAGACTTCGGAGCTGTCACTCTCTCAACGGCGGAGCAGGATGATTAAAGAACTCTATCGCCATTTCTAGCCACTGCAGGGGAACTCGTATTAATGTTAAAAATCTCATAAAGTTAAGGTTTTCCCTACCTGAGTAGTGATAACTAGATAAAACGGTGTGAAGTTACTTAAATTAGGTATGTTTTTGCTCTGTGAAGACTTCACTGCTAATCCCGCGCATGCATACTTGTGTAGGCTGCTACTTATGTCAACCCCTGCTTATGGCCTGCAATCATAACAAGACAAGTCAGAGAAGACACCTTGTACATTTAGGTGTCAAACAACAAGGAGCTAGTGCAGCCATATCGAAGGCATTTAAAACAAATGATCTTTTTGAAATACTTTTCTGTTGGACTGGGTTTGTTGGTTTTCTCGCTGGATGATTTTGTTTCACATTGTTATGGTAATTCAGTTCCTTAATTTTTGATGGCATCAACCTTGGGTTTAATGGTATTCTACTCTGCTGTCAGTGTCTGAAGTATTTATAACGATGAACCCAATTACGATTTCTCAGGCATCAGTACCATTCATGTGCTGACATTCCACCTGCTTTTGTAGTTAGAAGGACCCAGAGGGGCCCTTCTCCTTTCTTCTTTAAGTGTGAAAAATAGAACCTTTTTTGGTGGAGTTGTCTTGAATCTTTAAAAACCCATTCTGGTTTGAGATGTCCTTTGTGTAAAAGCCTCATGCAAAATTCAGCCAAATTACATTCAGCTGTCAGTAACATCAAGTCTAGTATAAATCAAAAACTGTGTATGCGTATATTACTAGTATGAAAATGTAAACATTCTAATCATTAATAAAACGCATATATCAAAATATCTTTTTGAAAAAATGGTCGGTGCACACTCTTAAGGGAACTGCTCGGCAGAAGGAAAAAAGACAATAACAATTTCATGCTGCCACGACCGACTCTGGCCGTCTAGACAGTTCAGTGATAAAAGCAAGTCTTGTCCTGTAAGGTGAATGACAATGCCATATGTCTGGTTCTTTCAGTGGTGGGGTTTCACACACTTCAAAAGACGCTGCGACAGCCCTCATATGCAGCAAAAAATGGGTGGGCTTGCCTTTATGCCTCAAAGACTAGTAGAACTGTTGGGTGATGGGTCAGAGAAGCACTACACTGCAGAACCGCTGTTAGGAGCACAAAAAAATGCTACACAAAACCATTCTTTACCAAGGCATTTTGACAAAAATGTAGGTTCTGATGCCTTGTAACACAGCCATCCGAAGATGGCAAATCAATTGCATTGATCCTACAATGTAATCCGTTCTAATCAGTGATTAGAGATGAACAATGCTCTTAGGATATTGTCTTAAACAAATTGGCATCAGACGGATGTTTGGTTTTGAATGATGCTTCAAAAAGAAACATGATGATATATTTATTGTTTTCCAGAGGAGCAAAATCTTTACGGTATCCTAGGCTACTGTGCTAACATTGCAGTTTTTTTAATTGGATTTATAGCCCTTTACAAATAAATATTCCCAATGTTTGTATATTTGCATTGGCAAAATATGTGCGTGGAAAACACTGGCCCACAATTGTCTCAGAGGCTTAGTTTTATCAAACCGAATAATATTCTTAAGTTTGTCCTCTAAATATTGTGAAGTTTGAGATGCACCATATCATTTTCTCACAAAACATAATCAAATTGGATTATGAAGGATTTACACAGGCTTCGGGCAATATATGCGTTATAAGCTGCTATACTTTGAGGACTTCATTATAATGCTCCAGTGAATGATTGTATTTGGGCTTACAATGATCTCAGAAGGGGGGAAAACGCTGTCAGCGGACAGCAGGTAATTCAATAAATTTACTGCTTTGTTGATCCATGAAATAGTTTGTACTCTCTGTCCTACATTTGTCTTTAAAGCTTAGTAGTTCAGCATAGTGAGATCAAATGTCACTTAGAGAATTCGGCAAGCATAGATCTTCTCTAGTGTTAAATCTAAATTCCACACTGGGTTAGAGCAGTCCTTCTCAAATAGTGGGGCGTGCCCCCCTGGGGGGCTTGGAGCGATGCCGGGAGGGCGTGTTACTGGGGATCATGCTATTTTTGCCGCAGGGAGTAGGCTTTTTTGCACCAAAGAAGAGCACACAACACAGAGCAGGAGATATGAATTTTTTTTTAATAGTCCCGCGGTCATGTATGAAAATACATTTTTAAAGTAAAAAAAACAATCCATGATCTGTTATTGTAAGTTAGTGGTGCACACTGGCTCTTTCACATTGGATGTGAAACACGAAGAGAGCTGCAAAAGCCCCTTGAGACCAGCTTGACGTCCTCATTTGTGTAGTGGATAGTGTGGGATATGAATGTTTTGTGGCAATCTTCCCTCCACATATCTGCTGTAATAGCACATTCATATTTTTCGATTATACGTTTATCTCCGCTGACACGGACGCCTGCACCTCCTGAGCTATTCTCTCAGAGTCACTTGATACAGTTGTTGGATGAGGCAGAATGTCTTTAACATTAAACTTGCCGTATTTAACACCATGATGAAGTAAGTCATTTTTAGTAGTCTCTACTAAAGTAAAGCCATTTTTAGTAGTCCCTTGTTTGACATGTGGGGGTGAATTGTTCTGTCTGCGAATTTCAGCTTAATCTGAATCCTGAAGTGCCGGATTTGTGCCCATTGTAGACTAGCGCTTTGCCGCACTTCGCACAACAAAAAGTCCAGCTCTTTAATGATTTCACTGTCTTTATTTTTGCTTAATATTCTTCCATCTTAATTTGATCGACAACTTCAACTGCATCCTCCATTTTATAAACAAATTTATAGCGCCTGTTCCCTCCTGCCCGCGGCAACCTTAAACCCGCCCAATCCCGCTCCCAATGCCGGGCTTTAATATGAAGTGCAGTGAACAAACCCGTAAGAGATACCATGAAAAAATATTTAACAGGGATGAAAAGAAAGGCAGAGAGAGACGGAGAGAATGAGACAAATGTAAGTCTTCCCAAAGCTATGATGAGGAAATATGACGAAGCTATTGTAGCGCTTTGCTTCACTGTGACTATGATGGGAGACATGGAAAGACCGTTATGTTTACTCAGTAAACTTTACTTTGTCTAAAAATGTTGGCAGTGGACAGCATGAAGCCACATAAATAAAGGCGTCACTTAAAATAGGGCAGCAATATTTTGTTTTTTTAGTCTGTAGCAGAAAAGACTTAAAGTGCATCAATTTGCCTGAAATTAAAAGACAACTACCAGCCCTGTGTAGCGACGAAGGGCTTCAGGATTTGGTTAGTCCTAGTGTAGGGCCAGGAGTAGTTTCAGCTAGCCCCGTAGCTCCAGGTAGCTCAGTAGCTGCGAGGGGCTCTTCAAGAACATCGGTGGGGCCCATGGTGAGGGCTCCACTCCTGTGAATGCAGAGGGGCTCTCAGGGAGCATTGGTGGGGCCCAAGGGAAGGGCTTCACTCCTGTGAATGCAGACGGGCTCTCCGAGAAACATCAGTGGGGTCCACAGAGAGGGCTCTACTCCAATTACGGGCTCCCGGAAGAGGGGCTCTGGTTTACGTTTATGCTTGTTCCTTTTATTTAAAAAGTCTATGTTGGCCCTTGTACCTGTTTTTGTTTTTGTCTTTAAAAATAAAAAGAGAAACAAAGCATGGAAACCTACCTGCATGCCTGCTCTCATTTTGGAAGAGAGAGGAAACGAAAAGTCTTTTCTTTTACAGACTAAAAGACAGTGTTGTTGTAAGTTGATCTACATTTCTTTCTTTTTTCTATTTGTGTTTTCTTTAATGTTAATAAGGAGACAATGTTATGCAGAGGTGTACTTTTCACAATTTTATAGACAAATTATACTATTTACGGTTGCGGTGGAGAGTTGGGGGGGCGCAAAATGTTTACTTCTTCCTAGTAGGGGCGTAACAGAAAATAATTGTGAAGCACTGGTTTAGAGGGTAGCTGAAGTGCAAAAATTGATGCTGCAGGACTGAGAAGGAGCCAGTTAGGTGGAAAATAAAGGAGGCCTTGGTCCTCTGTAATTACGCTGTAGCCACGGACAAGAGTAACAGATGGCTTGGGGAGTGATGAATTTGACACGCATGACACTTTCAAACAGAGAATAAGAAATGTAATTTTGGGCTGTTGACCAATACCTTTTACTGTGCAATGCCAAGTAGGGATCTAGGCTCAGTAAGGAGGCCGTGGGACTTTAACCAACCCCAAGAACCACCAGATGATTTGCAGAAAGAGGTAATACTAATACTAATAATCAAATGGTAAACAATTCACATACATAAACACACATTTCTGATGTGAGTAACAGTCCAGTAGCCTGCTTACTTTGGGTAGAATTGGGATGCATGAGCATTACACCAACAGGGACTTTAATGACATTGCATTCAAACACAGAGATTTTAATATAAAGTTGGTCCCGCCCTTTGCAGCTATAACAGCTTATTGGTACATTTAGGAGTTTCTGTAGGAATTATTACACATTCATTCTGTAGAGCATTTATGCACTGATGTTGGACGAGAAGTCCTGATTCATCCCAAAGATGTTAGATGGGGTTGATGTCAGGGATTCTTCCACATCTAACTCATCCAGCCATGTCTTTATGGACTTTGCTTTGTGCACTGGGATACAGTCATGCTGGAACTGTACACACAAAGTTAACGTCCAAAATGTCTTGGTCTGCTGTAGCATTAAGTCTGCACTTCACTAGAAATAAGGGGCCTAGCTCAAACCCTGAAGTGCAGGTGTGTCGCAATACTTTTGTCCATATATGGTATTTGACCAGCAGTTTAAGTCATTTAATTCTGCAGTTATTTATTATTTACTTCTTACTTGTTAGAAGTTTGGGTTTAACCTGTTTATTATTTAAATGACTACAGTAAAACCCCACTTTTTGCGGGGGTTACGTTCCAAGAGCACCCACGTATAGTGAAAAAAATGCATTGTTGCGATACATATTTTTGTAGTGTAAACCCTCAATATGCCCCTAAATACGCTCCCAAACTCATTACCTTTAAAGAAAATGCTAACCCGTATTTGTACTGTACAGTGTACACAGCTAGAATTTAAAATACAGATGTTACCACTGTATAGACTTTACTGTAATTCATGCATGCATGTTTTCTATGGTATGCTCTGTCATTTTCTTTGGCATAGGCAGGTAAATACAGTAACAAATTAATTTAGTTTACAGCAATAAAAATACAGGGCTTTAAGAAAAACAAAATGAAAAACACGAGAACACACAAGATGCTCCGTGGGGGAAATTCTGGACTGAAACTGAGTCGGAGAGCAGCAGCCAATCAGCATCAAGGAAAAATACTTAATGGATTGGCTACTTTCAAACCCCCCACCTCTGAGTACAGTGGCATTTCACTATTCCAAGACGCGTTTTCTTTGTGTTTTCCGGACAGTACCAAAACATTTATTAATTTTTAGATGGAAATGTGAATTATATTTTTTTCTTATTAATTTAGCACTAAAATGTATGAAAAATTATATATTACCAGAAGATTTGAGGACAGGGCCTTTTCCGCCACACTTCCTCATCCTCATGCTGGGTTGCTTAGCGCCACGCTCAAACAAACAACCCAGCGCGAATACGAGTGGGCGAGCCCCGGGCATCACAAAAGCAAAAAATGTGGAAGATATCTGCAATTTCCATGTTAGTGAAGGGGTAATAGGTAATAGGTTTTGTTATACCCAACAAGACACATTATGAGTTCTACACTAGCTCTCTGCAATAAATCAATAAAATGTTCACGCATAAATCACTTCTCTTGTCCCTTTGACTAGATCTTAATGTTTATAATCGCAACATCTGTATTAAAATCAGCAAAACAACATAAATGGGAAAAAAATGTCACTCATGGTGGCTGTTAATGAATCCACTGTGGTTATTTACATCCAGTGTCTTGAGGAATCTCACAAAAAGAAACTGTTTCATTCTGCAGGCAAATTAAATGTCCCACAGGACATAGATTTAACTGAATATTATGTAACTAATTTACAGTCAACATTACTACATTCAGCAACTTAGCTTATTAGTACTATTGCTCATTCTGCTTCTCTTCTTTCTTTACACATCACAGTTTTAACATTTCTCTCCTTCAGTGCACATACATACAGCCAATTGTTGAAAACAAAATTAAAATGTTTAATCAAATCATCTTGCATCTTCTGCTCTTAAACATTATTTGTTTCAGGCAATTTATGTACTATGCAAGTATTTATGGTACCTGTCTACAAAAAAGATCTACTCACTGCCCCATGCAGATTTGAAGCTGCTATGTTTCTCAGACTTTTCTTGATTAATATTAGGATGCAACACATTGAATGTGTGATCCCTCTCTATCTTCAAAATCCTTCTGATCACTCATCTATTAAAAATAACTTTGAAATTTGAGCGTTTCCTCATATTGTAGGTTGTATTTGATAAAAGTGTCTGCCAAATTAATGGAATGGAATGGAATGTAAAGTAGCAGTACATCATTTGCCAGTTCCTCCAAAAGATACTAGCCTAGCTTTGCATGCTAACAAAGAAATGGGGCTTTCAGAATCCCAGCGAGGGGTTTCCTCCAAATATTCTGGTGTGAAGTAAATCCGCCACTTTGCCAACTTAATCACTCACTCCTCTGACAGAGCAGGCAGGTTTTATTTAATAATAAAAAAAAAAAACAGAATATACTTCAGCGCTAATTTTCTGCAGTGCACCCAACGTGTGCTCCTGAGTGACTAGCCGATTCTCCATACAGAGCAAGGCAACATTTAACTCGTATGGAAGAGTGGGTTCAATTACTAGTTACTGGTGCTTGTAATTCTCATAATGTGCTGAATATACAAGCACTTCATGAAAGACAGATGTGCTCCTGGAACCCTGGCGTAGCTTTAGAATTATGATTTATCTCCTCGCTGCATGATTCCCACTAAAGCAGAAGGAGATTCTCATCCAGTCCTCCAGCAACATGGATATTTCCAAAATTTGGAGTTTGATAGCCTGTGCACCATCTGCTCATCTCATGAGGAGGGGGGAAAATCCTTTCAGTCCTTAGAAATAGAGAAGTCTTCATCCAGAAAACAACAAAGTAGCGGTTCAGAGCCATGTAAAGAGCTGAAAAAATCCAGACTTTGTTTATGCTTAGAATTAAAATTGCTGTTTTCACAGACTGCATGCTGCTCGTCTAAGACCCACATTGCACTGCATCTGTTTGAAAGATCAAACAAAAATGTATAAATAGATTCTAACAAAAAATAGTGTTGCTTTTGATTAAAATCGTCACAAAATTCAATAAATTCTGAATGAATGAATAAATGAATGAATGAATGAATGAAATAATTAATTAATAAATGCGAATACAGCATTTATAGTAGGCACATTATAAAATAATAGTAGGCACATTATAAAATAAGCCTACACACAATCAACTGCCTCAGAAACTCCAAACTTGCTTCTTTGCTGCTTGTTAGTCATTTGCATTGTTCATTTGTATGATACAAGCAGTCTCCATCTATGTAACTTTTATTTACGTCAATGAATGGGTCGTCCTCTCAGTGCTTTTAGTGAGCTGCATTTGCTGCTGTCACCTCCAGCCTGATCAATAAATGCCTTCCTAACGGAAGTGTATGTAACCATTCGAGTTGATAGCTTACCCATCAGGACTGCCAAATGTAATAAACAGGAGATACATTACGTCAATTGTAACTGTAACCAACAATGAGCCATGCATGTATATTAGCCAACCTGAAGATAAGACAGTTAATTAACTTTGGACACTCATTAGGGTAAATAGCTTTCATTATAGCTGTGATAGTATACAAGAATATTGCTCCACTATTTTTAAACTTTCATTTTTTTTAAAGTTTCATACTGTTTTAAGAAAAAGGACCACAGACTGTGAAATGCTCAGACCGGCCCATCTGGCACCAACAACCATGCCACGCTCAAAATTGCTTAAATCACCTCTTTCCCATTCTTGACCAGGACCACACCCCTAAATGCATTGAGGCAACTGCCATGTGATAGGTTGATTAGATAATTGCATTGAACAGTTGTTCCTAATAATCCTTTAGGTGAGTGTATTTCCTCACAGTTCCTTTCAGTGTGTTCAGTTTCCACAGTTAGGCATTAGTAGTAGGTGAACATGGACGTCCACAAGTATTTATCTGCATACACAAACTTTTGTATATCAGTGTTTAGCAGCAGGTCAATCATGCTCTAGCCAGAGTGAAGGTATCACATTCTCCAACAAACGGGACATTGCACAGTTAATCACATTATTTTGCATATGTGTGTGTCTGACTAGCATGAACTGATGATGCAAAAGCAGAATTAGATGACTGAAGTAGTTTATGGTTTGAAATGAATTCTTGCACCTGCAGGTGCATGGAATGAACAAAAGGAAGGTATGAACAGAACAGTGAGAAGAAACAAAAGACGGAGCAAATAAGACTGTCTCAGAATCTACACCCTCACAAAAGAGAACCAAAACAGCTCTTTTCATTTTAGTAGAGAAATCAAAAAAGATGGGGCTTTCCTGTTCTTATTATTCCATCCCTACTGAGACTGGGCTGCCTTCTCTATAATTAAGTGTCTCTGAATATAACCAACAGTCTAAAAACTGTAATATTCTCTTTACTGTAAATTTAAGAGAACCAGAACAGAAGACTCTTCTAGCATAAGGATGACACACTTGAGAAACGTGATCATTAACTCTCTTCTTTAATTTTTATTTCCATTAATTTGATACCATGGTATATCTAGCAGTACGGCCTTACAGTGACATTTGTCATTTGGGACACCAAACATTTACATTTACAGCATTTATCAGACACTTTTATACAAAGCGACTTCCATTCCCTTACTACAGGGGGCAGTCTCTCCCTGGAGCAACTTAGGGTTAAGGGTCTTGCTCAGGGACCCAGTGGTGGTGCTGAAGG
>JBBPCW010000039.1:8540950-8555479 GCA_037974425.1 Phenacogrammus interruptus | reverse complement strand
CGGCAATCGGCAGATCATGATCTTGGTGATCGGTAATCGGTGATCTGCCCCAAAAATGCTGATCGGAGCATCTCTAACAAATATCAATTATAGTAGTATTAAATAATAATAGGGGGTATTGTGAAAGACCGTTCACACCTCTCTTCTACCATCTGGCAAACATTACTGCTGTGGTTCTGCAGTTTCATATTGCAGGCCATCAGAACTCTGAATGCACATAAACGTCCAGTCCCTGTCTAATGAAGTATCATTCCAATGAAATACCACACTTTATAATTTGCATACCATTCATAGAACACATATTACTTTCAACAGCACCTGCACTTTACCACTTGTTTTCTGTCACAACAGGGACGCTTATGTCCTGATATTTATGCGGTTCAATGCCTCCCTGTGCAAAGTCATATTTACAGTGCAATATTAGTAATTCTGGAAGGTTTCCATCCCGTTCTAACTATACTGTTACATTGCTGGTTTGATTGTTTAGTGTGCTGTTTCTGCTGGCACTTTGATGCATGTTGCTCTATTTGTTGCACTCTGGCCCATGGAGAAACACTGTCGCATTACACTATGTGTATTCAGCTAGTAACCTTCAAGTTGCATTACACTGTCGCATTACACTATGTGTATTCAGCTAGTAACCTTCAAATTTCAAGTTGTTTAATTTTGTTTTAAAAAATGGGTGTGTTTTGGATACTCACATCATCCACATCGCTATCTAAACTCCCTCTTTTCTTCTTCTTTTTCTTTTCATCTTCCTTCTTCTTCTTGTCCTTCTCTGGGATGACATCATCCAGAAAGCTCAGGTCATGCTGAGAAAAGAGGTAGTCCATGGCCTTCCTTACAGCAACCAAAGCCAGGATCTGGTCACAGTGCAGAAACAAACTTGTATTACATTATGCCCATTCTTAGAGAAGGAGGCTGTTTCCCAATGGTTGTATGAAAAGAGAAGAATGTGATTGCAATATTAGGATGCACTAGACTAAGATGAACCAAATTCGCACATGCCTAAAATATCTGAAGAGGAGTTGAGCCAACTCAAAACAGCTGTGATTGCTAAATTCTTGTAAAACAATTACATAAATTAAGCATTGCATTTTTCATGCTAAACTGACATTGACCATTCATACATACATTTTAATGCATTTAATTTCTAGGAATCTCAATCTCAAAGATTATTGCCAACCTGGACCAGACAGTAAAAGCTGGGCTCAGTGAACGCACCATGACTGGGAAAATGATGGCAGCCACGGTGGACTTGAGGACCCAGAGCAGGGCCAGGCACAGCACCTGGATGAAGGTGAAGAGGTGGACCTTGCGCAATGGCACATGCCGCAGATATATCAGGTCCGGCTGGTGCTTGGCAGGCATGAGCAGGAGCTGCAAGCGGTCCATGAACTGACATGGTATGAGTAACAGATGCATTATAAGAAACATTCATACAGCAGCCAGGATGTATGTATGGTAGGAAATTATGGCTGTAGCTCAGGGTTGTGGAACTGACGCACCTGGACTCCATTTAGTGATGCAACCCCCATATAGAGGAAGACTCCATAGAGGACAGGCATGGGAATAAACTGCAGAAAACATAACAGTGCTATTGTTTTATTTAATAACTTATTTATTCATTTATAAGACTGTACTACTATACTATAGGAGCTACCATACAAGATAAAGACCAGTGGGTCTTTCCAAATGTTTTATACTGAATTTGTAAGTTTGCTCACTTACAAAAAAATGAACAGACTAATTTATGAGGTAGCTTCATTTTTATGGACAGAGTATCAACCACAAATCATGTTACATAAAAGTTATAAACTGATTTGCATTTGAATGGGTGAAATAAGCATTTGGCACCCAAGCCAAACATGACTTAGTACTGGGCAGAGAAACCCTTGTTGGCAAGCGCTGCAGTAACATTTCTTGAAACCGGTCACCAGATCTCAGGTCTCAGGAAGGTTTTGGCCCACTCCTCTTTACAGAAACTCTAAATCCTGTAGGTTTCTTGGCTGCTGCTTGGCCACTCGAAGCTTCAACTCCTCCACAGATTTTCTATAGGACTGAGGTCTGGAGACTGGCTCGGCCACACCAGGACCATAATGTGCTTCTATCGCCACTCCTTTGCTAACTTGGCAGTATGTTTTGGGTCACTGTCGTGCAGGAAGACCCACAACCCATCGTAAATGTGCTGGCTGAGGGAAGGAGGTTCCCAAGATTTTAAGGTACATGGCCCCATCAAATGGCCCCTCAATGTGGTGAAGTTATTCTGTACCCTTAGAAGAGAAACATCCCCAAGTAAAATGTTTCTCATCTGACCACAGCACTTTCTCCCAAGTCTTTTATAAATTATTTCACTGGCAAAATTAAGATTGGCTATACATGTGCCGTCTTGAGCAGGGGGAACTTACGGGCACTGCAAGACTTCAATCCATTATGATGTAGTGAGTTACCAATGGTACGACTGCGGCTTTCTTCAGATCATTAACAGGCTCCTCCTGTGTAGTTCTGGGCTGACCCCTCAACTTTCTCATGATCATCCTTACTGCATGAGATACTGCATGGAGTTCCAGACTGAAGGCAATCGATTGTCATTTTATATTTCTTCCATTTCCGAATAATCACACCAACAGTTTCTACCTTCTCACCAAGCATCTTGCTCATAGTCTTGTTACCAATTCCAGCCTTGTGCAGGTCTACAATCTTCTCCCTGCTGTCCTTTGACAGCTCTTTCGTCTTGCCCATGGTGGTGGAGAGGTTGGAATGGATGAAACTGATTCTGTAGACAGGTGTGCTTTATACACATGTCGAGTTAAGATCAGGAGTGTCTGTAATTGATAGATTGATTGTAATCTGTGTGCAACATGGACACACAGCCAGTCTGTGGGAGCCAGAAGTCTGACTGGGTTATTGGAGATAAGTATTTCATTCAGTTACATGCAAATCAATTTATAATTTATATGTAACATGTTTTTTCTTGATTTTTTGGTTGATTTTCTGTCTCTCACCATAAAAATGAAACTTCCTTATTGTCAGATATATATATCAATAAACAAAATGGTAAAGTAAGACACTGCACAGAATACATTACCTTGAGAATGGGAGACATAAAAACAGACAGCCCAGTGAGAAGGAACACACAGACACCGGTGACCCTTTGCTCTCTGTAAAAAAAAAAAGACAAATGTAATTATGGTACTAGTTAATAACACCAGTTAACCTGCACACATAAAAGTCACTACTGGGTGCCATTGAAGTATTTCTGGTAAGCTTTGCACATCTGCAAGATGTAATTTCCACTATTCTGGAGGAGCTGCTTACTCAGTTTATATTTGTGCAGCTTACAGCCAGCTGCATCAATACAGCCTCCCTGAAGTCTAACTAAATAAGCAGCCTTTTAAACACAAGTGCCCCACTGCGCTGAACTCTCCAGTGTGGCTGCAAATAAGATCACCACGCTGTTTGCTCCACACGTGGATGGCAGAGGTCTCTATTAGACTCATGAACATTCCAAGTACAGAAAGTATAAATTCATGGAACACTGTATATATAATTTGAATTTTACCCATATTTACTTATAAGCATGTAATTTTCCCACCCAGACAGTACCATCATACCACAACCAGGCACAGAATTACAATTGTGTATACAATTGAAAAGGTTGCAAAACTTACCTGACCCCCAAAAATTTTGGCTGCTCCCCAGGAGCTGAAGTCTCTGTCTCCATCTTCAAACTGTCTATGTGGGCGATTGAAATAACGGTAGCTGCTACATACCAGGGCAGGCCCATAAAGGAGCATACAGCCATCAGTACAGCAACCCAGAACAGATCAAGATGGTACCCGGCACCTTTCTATAGGACATAAAGCAAAGAAACAGGGGGATTACACGAAAGCAAACCATGAGATTCCCAGTGTTTTGTCTGTTAGTTCTTGTTAATAATTCCAATTCAATAGTACGCTGATGACTGTCTCTTCATAGGCTTGGGGTTAACAGCTTATGGCTTTGCTTGTGTACGTCTTTAGAATAAATGGGACTGATTTTAAACACAGATCTAAGGTTGTAACGGTGCACACAATAGCAATTAAACAGCTCTTTCTAAGCAGTGAGCTATCAGAAGGAGGAGCACGCAGTGTTACAAGGCAAGTATCGTGTTACATTCCCCAAAGAGAAATGAATGGATTGTTTTCACCCTCCTCACAATCGCTTTCTTTGTTAGGCTATTCAGAATCTGTTCACACTGGGAGTAACAAAGAGGTCAGTTGACGAGTCTGCTGAATAAGCAGCGCTGGGGCTGGCCTGAATGGAGTAACCTTTTTTTTTCAGGTTTGCATATGATCTCCAGTCTTTATGTCATATGCTTGGAATATTCACAACCAATCAATTCTAATGTTGTACATTGTGCTCTCACAGTGGAAAGAGTGATTCAGAGCTTTTGATCTAAATAAAGAAGCCGCTCATGTTTATTTCTGACATAACTGACTCAGGTATTACTTGCTTCACAGTGACAAAGGAGTGTGAAAAGAATAGCTCTGCTCTCATGAGCTCTATTAATATGTCAGTACTAGCATAGAGCATGTGGCTGACTGTAGTTATCCACAAGGCTGTGGGTTTTCCTAAACTCCTAAGAGGTTTAGTTGAACCATCCAGCCCCAGATGCTCTCTACCTTCAGTTTGTGCTCCTTGCGATTGACGATGACAGCTGTGATCTGCTGGTCCATGAAAAGCAAGATGGTGACCAGCAGGGCAGGCAGAGCCGACGCCAGGTAAACCCACCAGGGGTTACCTCCAAATGGTGTCACAAACCAGCCACGAAGAGGACTCGTAGGCTACAAAATGGAAGAGAGAAGAGAGGTTTGAAAGACCAGAGAGGACGAAAGGTTCCACTATAGCCTGCTAATGTTATGACATTATTTGCATGGGACTGATAGAGATAACTGCCTTGAATACAATCAGGTCACTAGCAACCAGTGACCTAATTTCTGCCCTTATTATTGTCAATAATGTTTCGAATAAATGACACACGAAACACTGTCTTGGCAAACTGTAGTTCACTTTGAGTCAGACATACGTTCTAATTTCCTAATGACCTGGAAGTTAGCAAAAACATCTGCATTTGATGGTTAAAGGAATACTGTCCATTTTGATCGACTTTGAAGAAATGAATCTAAAAATAAATATTAAGCTGCTTATAAACAGATGTTGATACTGGGAGAGGATTTTAGATTCACCTTAAATTCACTTGGCACAATGAGCTTGGGTGTGTCGACTCCCACCAGTGCATCGACACAGCAGAAAATCAGGATCGCCAAGATAATGGCAAAGTCACTAATGAGTTTCCTCACCTATAGAGATCAAATAAATGAGCATAAACAAACAAGTAACAACATTTCTATGTCATGCCATGTTACGACAGGTTCTCATCACACTCTTAATCCATAGCTTTTGTCGAATAGCAGTGGATTGCTAATGGATTTACAGCTGCTTACTGTGGTGGGGAAGAAGGGGCTGGTCTTGAACTTTTTCAGACACATGGAGCAGGTGTAGGTGCCAAAAAACAGAATGAAGGACATGAGGGTGATGTCGGGCACGAAGTCACAGGACTTGCCCACCAACTCGCCTCCATACTTCAGACATTCCTTCTTCGTCAGTGAGGACCAGGTAGCATTTAAAGGCTAAAAAACAACAGACTCTTAGTTAAAGTAAGAAAAACCTACTCAGTCGATCTAAAGCTCGAGCACGATTTACGAAATTTGCACAAAGTTACCAAGAAAGATAAAAGTAAATTATGTTCCACAATGTCAGAAATGCAAGCTTGCACAGTATTTATGCTGTTTCTCTTCTGTGGTATATAACTACACATAGCGTTTTTCAGTCAAAGACTGAAAACGCTATGTGTAGCAAAAATACTGTGCAAGCTTGCATTTCTGACATTGTGGAACATTTGTAACAGTCAGAAAAATGTTCAATGCATGATTCAAAACTAAATGAGCTGTTTGGTTAGTGAGGCCAATGTAAACATGCATCCCAGTAAAATACAATTTAAGGCCTGCAAATGCAAATGACTTTATCAGTATAAAAAGGCCTTAATGTGTGGTTTTGTTTGGGGGGTGTGTACATATAAAACATTTAAGAAACAAACACCCATTTACTGAAGCTAAACTAAACAATCCAGCCTTTAAATCTTATTAGTCTTAATAAAACACAGAAATACAGCCTACATACACCTCAAGATACTACAAGATTTTGGGTAAAATGTAACCATACCCTTAAGACCAAACACTGGAGGTGCAGATGGAAATCTCAGTACCATATTTCACAATGAAAGCAAGACGAGATCTGAGACCCTTTTCAGAAAAGCCACCAAAATGGAGGCAGGGGCTGAGTTTAGCATTACATTTCAGAAAGCACAAACCGTGGCATGAGCTGAAAGAGCCCATTGTGAATAAGGCCATTTTCCAGAGGATAACATGACAGAGTATATTCATTTGTAGGTCAGCTATGGCTAGAAGTGCATTAATAGTCCAAATTTCAATTCAGTGTCAAAGGGGAAGAATTATTACTGGCAACAACTTTAATTTGCATTTTAAAGCCATGAAGTTTGATGGTAAAGAAACAACTTACTAGATCGGTGTAGTTGTAGAACCAAGAGCTTGTTCCATCCCCTGGATCATTGTATACGTCTGACCCATTTACTGAAAAACAATATAAAAGAAAATATCTCCTCAAAATCTCTATGGTTTGTCCCAGACAATTTCTTGCATGTCTCATCTTGTGTTTAAGTAAAGACTTTAGATTTGCTAATCTGCTACTTCATCATCATTCATCATCCCAGAATATGATGAGCTCTAAACTGTATTAGCTTCTCAGTTAAATTTTTATTTGGTAGGCAGAGATTTCACTTTCCTGTTAGAGAGTCATACTGATTTAAAACTGTCTCAATACAACACAACAGTATTCACACTGGATCCAGTGATCTAAAGTTCTATTTTCTAAAGGGGTACAAGTTCTTCTCCTACTTTCAGCTGCTCCTGATTAGGGGTCTCCACAGCGAAACCCTCTCTATTTCCTTCCATCCTTTACATCTTCCTTTCGCACACCAACTGCCTGCATGTCCTCCCTCACCAACATCTTACTAGGCCTTCCTTTGCTCCTCTTCATTGCAGTTGCATCCTCAGCATCCTTCTCCCAACAAACTTAGAGACCCAAAGGAGTACTAGTTCCACTGGAGAGTTCTGGGGGTTAAACGTGTGTCAGATCCACAACCATTTGCAATTTTATTTACGCAACTCTCCAACACCAACAATCTGCTTCAATACAATTACTCAAGTCACAGTTAAAAATATAAAAAAGGTTTAAAACATTTAATTAGAACAGCCCTGGTGTCAGGCTGCATTCCTTAAAAACCCTTCTATCACTTTCATTCTTTTTCTCTATTTCCTTCAGAAGCCGCCTCAAAGTAAGCCATCCCTTCTTTCTGCTTCTGAAGGGCAGCTGTGTCTCATGGTGTGTACTGTGAGAGCTCAACGCACTTCCTTTGCATTAATCATTAAAAAGTCTTGCAGCCTCGCCTGTTCATGACCGGGACTCATTTCTATCCAGCAATGGGTGTCATTGACAAAGGGGAAGCAATGGAAGGGTAAAGGGTGCAGCTTCAGAGAAAGGCTGTAGGTGGCGGATGAAGACACCGACTGCCCACTGGCCCGCCTACAGGACCACCAACCCAGTCACCTCCGTTTCACCATGAGCATATGCCTTCATGCCTGCTGTGAGTGCTCACACAAACAAGTCCTTTCACACACACATGAACGTCCGGGTTAACACAACAAATAAATGGTGTCAGCTGCTGCACGTGAGGGACTGATGCTGTTGACAGCACTGACAACAGATACATAAAGGATGCTGGATTTTACAATAAAAACTGAGTGTGCAACAGAAATCAAGCTGCTGGCAGTCACATATTAACAAGAACCTTTCAAGCTCTTAGCACAGCAATATTGGCTCTGGATTGTTTGGAACAGGTGTTTTGAGAGCTGTGTAAAAATATGGACTGAGTCCCTGAGGACTGTGTCAGGAAACATGATCTGTGGGGCAACACATTTGCAGATAATAGTAACAATACCCCACTAACATGTGGCCGTGTTACTGTTATCTGCAGGAATGCTAAAAAGCAGCCATAGTTTAACCCGTCTCATCTGTATAAACACCATCAATTTTATAAGACTAAATGCTTTTTCAGTCTGACTGCAGTCCATTATTATTAACTGTCTAAGTGATGTACTGGAGTAGACATTCTTCTTCCTATAAAAATGACCTACACGACAATCAAACATCTTATCAATTGATATTTTAAAGTGAAAACAAATTGACCTCAAAATAACCTCAATATCACTCTCTGATTAATTTACAAGAATCAACATACAGTCTGAGGTTGAGTTAACTTGAGTTAACTAGTGATTTCTGAAGACTGTGTAGCAACCATTAGAGTTCGTGTTGAGGATACCTTAACTTATGCATCTCCCCCAAAATATCTCAGGATCATTTTCACTACACAGTAGAGCTTTTTCGCTAAAAATGAAAGTACACTGCTTGTAAAATTTGCTTTTGTGCTAGATGTGCATAACGTTGATCAGTACTGATTACGAATATGTACTACAAATATAGACACGAATATGCAAGTTGTGCTTGTTCTCATACCAAATGTTAGTTAAGGTTAGCTGTGTGAGAAAGTGCCTCTAAATCTCATAAACCATCTGGAAACCAAAGCAATGAAATCACCACTGCTGCAGTACTGATCATTTCTGTTAACCTGTCTATGTGGTTTACTTTAAGCTTTAAAGTGCAGGTATTCAGGGAACCGATTCCCAACGCTGGTCCTGAAGTACCCTCTGCTCTGCACATTTTTGTGTTTCCCAGCTGTTACACACTGTTGCTGTTAACAGATTAGTTGGGGCAGGTGTGACAGGAGCAGGGGAAATTGCGCAGTGCATGGAGTTCTGAAGAACTAAAGTTGGGAACCACTGAGCTAGCACATATAGAATCAAGTCTCTTGCTTGGCTCTGCTGACCAAGCTGAAAGTAAAACGTCTGGTCCATTTTCCAGCTGATGCATATTCCAGTGCTTACTCACTGAAGCAAACTTGATTTAGCATGAACTGACCTTATTTCCCTTGGATGCTAAGCCTATCACTTCTTGCATCTAGTGTAGGCTGAATGCCTTACCACTCTAGAAGGATCTTTTACTAATAATTACTAAATCCTGGCTACCCCTGTTTAAAACTTCTCTAGGCCATAAAAATGATCTGAAGACCGTTTGGAATGTCCCAAAAGCACTGAGTGGTTCAAGGGTCTCCTAAAACTAAGCTAAAAGTGAACAATTCGTAGTATTGGTTCCTACCTACAGTGGGCGCCATGCACATGCAGTCAAACTGCGTGACATAGTCAACCTTGTAGTCAGAGTTAATGGGGAAGTGGTGGGCCAGCTTTATCATCTTCTTGAAGGCATCATAGATGAAGATGAAGCTGATCAGTGAGGAGAACCCTTCCTCCGTGAAGCGGGTGAAGTACTGCACCAGGAAGCTTGCGTCGGTGGCCACCAGGACTAAGCAGAAGAACGCCGACCACAAGCCAATCCACAACCGAAACTCCAGGTAGTCAAACTGGTTATCCCTGCAGGAACCAAATTATGTTCATATCACATCAGCAATATGCAATAAACTGAATTATTCCAAATCAAAATAGAATATACTGTAATATAATCACTTTCAATGTATTACATTTTGCATGGAACATTGCAAACATGGAACAGTGTGACCATCCTGGAGTCCTGGAGAACCATTACTGCCATAAATATATGGATAAATGTTATACTATGAATATATAAATGTTATCCCATGAATATATAGATGCTATGAATAAATGGGTGAAAAAGAAAATGGGAAACCTGCTGAAGTTGAAGAGAAGCCTCTCAAAGACGAGCACAGGCCCCGTGCTGCTAAGAATGGTGAGAGGCTGCCCAGCTAAGAGGCAGAAGACAGCTCCGGAGACAGCTGTTCCCAGAAAGCTCTCCAACACACCCTTCAGAAACAGCGGCAGTTAACCAGGGAAGCTTGAATTACACTTTCCAAGTATTCAAAGTAAATTTGCATTTGGGCAGAGATGAGTGTTACAAGCATGCAAGAAAACACAACAGTAAGAGTAGAGATTATGTCTCTGTGCTAGCATGAAGGCACACATGCATGTGCCCACTACTGAAGAATATTTTAAAAGATGACCATATCACTCTGTAGATCAGTATATAAACTAAATGGACAAAATATATATTGGGACACCACTCTTAATACAGGGTTTGGGCGAGGACCCTTACTTCCAGTGAAGGAAAATCTTAATGCAGTTTGGAAAATACGCTATTCCAGGATGACTGTGCCCCAGTGTAGTAAGCAAGGTCCATAAAGTCATGGTTGGATGAGTTTGTTATGGTACAACTTGACTGGCCCCCACAGAGCCCTTATCTCAACCCCAATCAACACATTTGGGATGAACTGGAAAGGAGACTGTGAGCCAGGATTGTTGATGAAATGGTCAGGTGTCCCAATACTTTTGTCCACATACTGTATGATTTTGACATCACTGTTTTTGACATCAACTATTTCCTGTACACTGCACACCTACTATAATATTCTTCTCTATGCAGGATGGACTGTTTCTTCTGACACAGTCTGATTATGTTCTGCCTTGTTCTCATTCAGTTAAGGAGCATTTGTTCTTTGGTTTCTCATATATCCCAATAATGCTTATGCATTACACTTTTTGAATGAGCACTTTCCACCTCAAAACCACACGTTTCCCCTCCAGGTAAAAGAACTGGGGGCCCTGAACAGTCAAACTCACATGCCATTTTGCTTGAATGAGATACGGACATTAGGACATCAGTATATGCATTCATCATTGACCAAAATAAAAATAAGAATGCAGAAAGCATTTGCAATTCTTACATTTTTCACTCGTTTATTCAGGTTTTCAGTCATCCTTTAGTGATTAATTTCAATTCAATTATATTTATGTAGCGCTTTTTACAACCAGGTTGTCACAAAGCAGCTTTACATAGTCCAGGTCTGAGCCCCTAGTGAGTAAACCAGAGGCGACAGAGGCGAGGAAAAACTCCCTCAGCTGGAGGAAGAAACCTCGGGAGGAGCCAAGACTCAAAATGGAACACGTCCTCCTCGGGTCAACCCAGAGAGAAAGGAACGAGAATAGAGAATAAATACAAGAGAGGGCCTCAGTGAACAAGGATATAGGCAGTTAGGCCCTCTATGGCTAACAGTGTTGGTTTGACTAAGTGTCCATAGAGGTAAATACTGTTGAGTCCGTAGTCCATAAATATCAGTCATCGTCTCTGTGAATCACAACACCACTCCAAATCACTTGAAAGAAAATAATTACACAACCAAATGCTAGAGAACTTTGTACTTCTCTAACTGACACAAGGCATTTAGCGTTGTGACTTTAGGCTCACGTGTGGCTGCTTTAGAGCAATGGTCACTAACCCTGGTTCTGGAGATTTTCCTTCCTGCAGAGTTTAGTTCCCTAATCTGTCACATAATACATTATAAATATCGTATATTTATAATTTATAAATATAGTGTGTAGTATGAAAGTACTATTTTTTATATCCACCTGCATGTTTTCTGTGGCATCCCCAAGCAGTCCTCCAAACGTGATGGCATTAGTGACTGTTCCTAAATAGATGAACAGAATGGCAGACAAAGATTGGATGTGGAGTGCATCATAGAAATCACTGGCGAAGAATGGGGCTTTCCTTTTGATGTCAAGTATAAGGCCTCCGCAGAATCTAAAAAAGGGTTTGAAATGATGAGCTTAGCATGCTATAGTAAAAAAAGACCAATAACCAAAAGACCAAAACTTCAAAGTTCTTCATTACAGTAGTGCGGTCCCAGAGAAGGTGACAGTGTTACACTATCAATACAGACCATAGTGCTCTTCAAGCTAACGTCATGTATTACAACATTATCACACGATAACAGTGTTTGCGCAGTAAACAGAGGACGTGCTGATAGTAATGTTAAATATGATAAAGAATGTGGTTTGGGCTTTCTAAATAAACCACAGTGGACTACTCTACATTAATACTTCATTAGGCTGGGAATACCCACAAATTCTAGCATTGCACAAATGCTATAGGGACCAAACAGCACCATGGTAAAGAGCTAGCACTATTGTTTATTCATTATTACATACAAAAACTGCTTTTTAGGTGAAATCTTTTCAAATTACAACGTTTTTTTGCTGTGTGACTGAGCCCCAGGTCTTCCAGTAATGTTTGTCCTACCTCTTAAATGACAGTGGCTCTTTTGATCTGTTTCTTTTGAACTACTACTTTTAGAACCACTAACCTAAGGGGGGAACAAAAAAGAAAACAGAGAGAAACTGAGGGCACTTAGGGACTCACCGCCCTGTCTTTTTCAGCTCTTCGCCTATTTCATGCCCCCCACCTCCATGTCCCCCATCGTGAGGCATGTCCCCATTCATCTGCATGGTTTCCCCCCCAGTATACATGTTCTTCCTGGGGAGCAGACACAAACAGAGCAGACAGAAGACAATGAATAGGACAGTCAATAGAAACAGTGTCCTCACTTAACATGGAGAAGCAATATCAAAATAATCATCACATTTTCTTTACATTACATTCAATAACACAATTTAGCTTTGCAATGTTATTCAAATCACTGGCTCATTCATTTTAAACATTTAAAATGCTTACACATTGCTTCCAACACCATGATCAAATATGAAAAACTCACAGCAGGAACAATTTGAAATTTACTTTGGCATTGCTTGGTCAGAAACAGTTAAAAAAAATAACATCATTACATGTAATTATTATTTCTAATGCTATTAAAAATGTATGTATGTACAGTTTAAAGTATGTAATGCAGGTTCTCTTTCAGATTACTTGTCAATCAATGCCAATATGCATTCTAATGCTTAACATAAACAGAGAAAGGGGAATATTCTGTATTCATGAATAGAGAATGTGGACTGTGCAAGAGTATCAGCCTCCAGGTTTGGAGCTCCTCAGCCTTGACACTTGGAAAAACTGAAATAGAGGCAGATGGAATAGAGCTAACAAAATTTTCTTACATCCCATTATGCTGCCCACCACAACCTACTGGATCGGAAGAATGCTCTCATGTGAAAATGTACCTAATTCCACACATTTCCCAGCAGCACCCACAAAGCCCTTGTCCCTATATGCTATAATTAAATTTCAGGTTCATCATGTTTTGTTGATGTATCATAACATCAACAAAAAAGGCCAATAAAATACCTACACAGGTATTTATACACCACTAATGTCTGGCTGATAACATTTCACACACGTCACATGAGCATTAGCAGTAGTAGTATTCAGCTTTGTGCGGTGGCACTGTGCCCACGGTGTCAGCACGGATTGACCAACAGGCTGAGATAGCAGCCTGCTGTCCCTTCACTTGAAGCCAATGAGATGTGACATGGCTCATCTCGTTAACTGTTACCCTGCTCCGCCTCTTCTCTGGCTCTGTCTGTCTTTGCATGGGACTCATTGGCTAAACAAGAAATAGCTTCTCAAACTATCAACCACTTGCACCATAAGTGGAGGGTTCACACATTTCTCACAGTTTTGCTTTGTATTTTAACTTGGTTTTTGAAGCATTTGGTCATCTCTACAGTGGGGAAGATTAACCTAATATAACCCTCAGGATAGCGTGGCTTAATTGTAGAGAGTGCGTAAATGACAAAAAAGACAAAATCCAGTGTCAAACTATTGAGACTGTATTCGTGTTGACCTTTTATCAGAAGATGGAAGCGACTTTGGAGGCTCTATCCTGATGGTAGGGTCCCATTCACCAGGAGGTAGGACAATAACCTCATCCAAGAACTCATCGATGCCAGCGAGGAGGTCTTGTCTGTCCTTGGCTTTGTATGCAATATCATGGAAGACCTTCATAAAGAGGTGATTAGAAAATGCTGATTAGTCAGAGACTTTTTCAAGGTGTCATATCTAAAGAGAAGGTCCCAAGTTTACATTCATATACTGCAAATACTGTGATATAAAACCAGGAATAAACACATTGTTTTTCCTTACCTCATCAGACATAAGGGTGGCAATTGCTCTACCAATTTCATGATATGACTTGGCTTTGCCTTTGGGCCCAAGGAGAATAAAAAGGAACCTGTATGGAAGAATCCAGTATGTTATCATCTACATCTTACAGGTTGAGTTCAAATTCACCCAACAGCTGTGTGACATCACTACGGTAATACTCTCAATCTATTTAATTAAGGTCATCTTGGCCACTTAAACAATAGCACAACATACACTACCGGTCAAAAGTTTTAGAACACCCCAATGTTTCAAGCTTTATTTAACTGAATTTCAAACAGTTCAACAGTTCAATAGCATGAAATGGTACAAAGGACAGTGCTGAACTGCGAGAGGTTTAAAACTTGTAAGGATACCCAGAAGCGGGAA
>JBBPCW010000039.1:8475093-8498234 GCA_037974425.1 Phenacogrammus interruptus | reverse complement strand
GCCACATATAGAGACATACAACCATTCACACTCACATTCACACCTATGGGCAATTTAGAGTGCTCAAAGAGGCATAATCAGTACACTTTAAATACAAATACAAAACAGGTAAGAAAGTCATAAAAGACTAGTTACCAGAGCATCAATGCGGGAAAGGTCACAACTTTTAAAATATCAGACGACTACCTCTGTGTCCTCCATGAAGACTGGAACACATGGTTCTAACTATCACCCTGGTAAAATTAAGACAAAACATGAGAATTCAATTCTTATGAATTACAACAGCTAACCCCACCTTCATTACCTGCATGACAGGGGAGCCCACAATGGCAAATAGCAGCAGCAAGAGAGCGTAAGAGCCCAACAAGCCAAGCATTATAACTTCCCAGTTGTGACCTGCCTCATGTCACTCAAATCTAGCAGCCACACAAATCAGTTCCCACACTGAATTGCCAGTACAGGTAGCCACACAACACAGGAAATCCAAGATCCCCACAGACAGTTAACTTACCTCTGGTTATGAACACTCCTCACAGATATATGGGAATTGCTATGTTCTCCCTGGGTTTGCACCATCAAATGTGCCTCCTCAGTGTTTTCACCTCTATTATCAGATCTCACATGAGATGGCAAGGCGTATGAATCCATCAATTCCACCATGTATAATAAATTTCCAGCTTGTTTGAAGAAAAAAATAATTAAGTTAACTCAACATTTATTTGCTCAACCGTCTCATTATTTGACCTACTAGTTAAATTTCCATCTATGTGCCACAAACAGTTTGGTGCAGGAACACTATATTGTTTCAGATACAATGTCCAGTTAGCCAAAACAAGTTCTGTGCCCTCTGGATACACTCTTCAGAGTGATGCTTGTAGTCTAAAAACTTGCTTTGCCAAGTAACCAGGGGAAGACGTACTTCGTAACAGAAACCGCTTGAATGCAGATTAGCTCTAGTATCCACATTGTGGATGCTCTCAATAGATCTCCTGCACCAAAGTGTCCAGCTGTGCATCTGTCATGTCTGACAGATGCCGACTTGTATACACACTCACCAGCCACTTTTTCTTAGGGACACCTTGTTAGTACTGGGTTGGACCATGTTTTCCCTTCAGAACTGCCTTAATTCTTCATGGCATAGATTCAACAACGTGTTGGAAACATTCCTCAGAGATTTTATTCCATATTGACACAATAGCATCACGCAGTTCCTGCAGACTTGTCAGCTGCACATACAAGAGGAGAATCTTCCATTCCACCACATCCCAAAAATGCTCTATTGGATTGAGATCTGGTGACTGTGGAGGCCACTGGAGTACAATGATCTCATTGTCATGTTGAAGAAACCAGTTTGAGATGATTTGAGCTTTGGGACATGGTGAATTATCCTGCTGGAAGTAGCCACCAGAAGATGGGTAACATGGTTGTCATAAAGGGATGGACATGGTCAGCAACATTACTGAAGTAGGCTCTGGCGTTTAAACTCAATTGGTACTAAGAGTACCAAGAAAACACCACCCACACAATTACAGTCTGAGCTGGTGATAAAAGGCAATGATTGATCTATGCCTTCATGTTGTTTACACCAAATTCTGACCTACCATCTAAATGTAGCAGCTAAAATAGACACATCAGACCAGGCAATGTTCTTAACTGATACAAGTGGCATCAGGTGTGGTGTTCTGCTGCTGTAGGCTTCAAGGTTTGACGTGTTCAGGGATGGTATTCTGCATACCTTGGTTGCAATGAGTGTTTTTTGAGCTACTGTTTTCTATCATCTCAAACCAGTCTGCTCATTCTCCTCTGACCTCTGGCATCAACAAGGCATTTTTGTCCAGACAACCCCCACTCACTGGATGCTTTCTCTTTTTGAGACCATTCTCTGTGAAGATGGTGCATGAAACTGTACTTTTAGCAATAGAAAGTCAATATCCGGTATATAACTTTCCAAAAATGTATTATTTGTTGTTGTGAAATATAAATAACCACCATTATTCTAGAGCTAGCCCAGGAAGCTAAGCAAAGACAAGCTTAACAAAGAAGTTAAAATTAAGGGCAAGTTCAAGGCATGTATCATATCAGTAGTATAGTGGTTAAAATGAGCGGTCTGACAGTTGGGTAGTGTCAGTTTAATAAAAAAAGGCACAAAACCCATGGCAATATGAAATACAGTTCAGAAAATTGTTACTCTATGTATTATTCAAAATATTTTGAAATGCATAAAGGACAGCATTAGCACTTTGCCATTTGCAAACCAAATTGCCATTTAAATATTTGTGTTTCTAATCTTCCACAGTTGACCTTTAAATTATCCACCCAAAGTTTTGTATGAGTGAATTTGTATGAGCAGCATGAGCCATCAGGCAAAAATATGTTTATTTATTAATCACTCTAAATGCATTTATTTAGAGTGATTAGAAAGCCTGTAGTGATTGTTTTAATCACTTGATATATTTTAATTATATATTTAAAATCAATATAGCTTTTCCTATCATAGTAGCATTCTTTGTATCTGTAACAAAATGTCTTATATTCTTTGATTTTAAACAGTAGTGTTTATTTCTAAGACGAGTGTAGTTTGAAATCGATGGTTTTCCTTGCCTCAACACACCTGATCAAGCTCTTTGGGTAGTTACCAGAATCTTTATGAGATGTATCAGGTTCATTTAAAGTAAAGTGACCTCTTTTAGCCATACGTGATCAGCACACAGTGTAAACAATGTGAAATTCTTTCTCTGCAATGGGCTGCCACCAACAGAGGGCGCCCGAGAACCAGTGCGTGAAGACGGTCCCTTGCTCAAGGTCCCTCATAGTAACGACTTTCTGATCATGTGGGCAACCTTTTACCACTAGGCCACCAGAGAATGTCGAAACTATGCAGGGCAATGGGTCACATGGGCTAGGATTGAAACCCAGTGACCAACAGTAATATTATTTTTGTTTGTCTCAGTTTCTCTCTCTTATCAGGGCAACTTTGCGAGGCTGTGGCTCAAGTTGCCTCCCATCAGGACGCAGTGGCAGCGATGTCCAAAGATAAAGAATGTATATATAAGTTCTGTCATTAAACAAATTCAAGCTTAGACAGTCATGTTAACATTACAACCTAGCAATAAAATGTGGTAGGAATGCATGTAAAACAGTATCCAACTATGCAGTAGGGTTGTACTTGAATTCATCAGCATCAGGGACATCCAAGAAAGAAAGGAGTAAGTTGTTCTATTGAGTTGTTTAACATTAATCATAGATCTCCATATTAATCACTTTACAGCTGTGAAACTGTAAAAAGCCTCTGCAGTGTATTTTAAGAAGAAATATTGAATTCCATTAAAACTGCAGAGTACAAACAGAGAATGTTTCTTTTATGCCATCCACTTTATCCAATGGCATAAATATTCAAAACAGCAGATGACCTCCCATTAGAATCACTGCAAAAGAATCATTGTGAGAATACAGTCAGTTATAGATACACTATATGGAAGAAAGTTTTGGGACACACCTGATTTTTAGCTTTTGGGCTCGGCTGCTTACTTCCAGTGGAAAAACAATCTTAATGCTTCAGAAGACATTTTGGACATGACCATGCTTCCAACTGTGCCCAGTACACAAAGCAAGCTCCATAAAGACATGCTGGATGAGTTCAGTGTGGAAGAACTTGACTGGCCACACAGAGCCCTGACCTCATCGCCATCCAACACCTTTGGGATGAACTGGAACAGAGATTGTGAGCCAGGCCTTCCCGTCCCAAAATGCTCTACAGAATAAATGGGCACAAATTCCCACATTCTTGCATCTATTCAATATAAATAGTCTCCGCCCCTCCCTTACTTCCCAGTCTACTGCTATTCTTGTCCATAGTCTTGTCACATCTTGCCTAGTCTACTGTAACTCCCTCCTCTTTGGTCTTCCTCAAATATCTCTTTATAAGCTTCAGTTGGTCTAGAATTCAGCAGCCCACATCATTATCAGATCAACAACACATCACTCACACCTGAGAGCAGCTCCACACTGAACTCAAAATCCCTCTGCTAACATTCTAGGCCATTCACAACCTCCCCCTCCATATCTGTCCAACCTCCTCTCGTACCCTCAGATCATCTTCTGACTGTTCCCTCTGTCCGTCTCACCACTATGAGCAGCTTTCCGTTGCTCTGCTCTCCGGCTTTGGAACTCATTACCACCCAAATGTATTCAAAACCCATCTGTTCAAGTTCGCATATTGTCTTTAAATTATTTGCATTGTCCAATTTTACAATTTTAATGCCCGTTTATTGTCCACTATTGTTTATTTACTTGCACTTTTTGTACAGTGTCCTATTATTATTATTACAATTTTGTGGAAAGCCTTCCAAGAAGAATGGAAGCTGTTATAGCTGCAAAAAGGGGCCAGCTCCATATTTAAGTCTATGCATTTGAATGCAATATCATTACTTTTGTCCCTGTTATGTAATTGATCTTATCAGTGATGACGAAGGTAGCTTTTAATCATTGCAAGGGGCTTATTAGTTTAAAGCTGTACTATTAGCACTTCACACATGTTGGAAATTGTTTATATAATTCATGTATAATCAAACTTTATTGAGGAGCTAATATGCCTGGATACACTTATTAGCAAACCAGATTACATTCTTTCAGTGTTGTAGATCAGTATAACTGTAATCCCAGTTCCCAAAGCTTGATAAATATGTAGAGATGATTCTGCAAAAGTGTTCACTTTAAAAAGTTCAAACAAAAAGAAAAATGTTATGCAATTAAAAATAGCAAAGAAAGTCATTCTTTGGCTCAATAAAACATCAGCTATGATTATGTTCATCAAGTAACCCAATAAGGCAGCTTCAGTTAAAACCCAAGTGCATGGGGCCAGGCTCATTGGCATAACGTCAATGAGTTTTAATAGCATATTCTGTCTTAGAATTAAATTATAATTAATCCTTGCCAGCAGACATACAGTAACAGTCTTGGTGTCTGTCAATGATCACAATAATCTGTAAGGGAAACCATATGAATCCGACACAAAAAAAAATTCATACACAATTCAAGTAGTTCAAGTCCACTCAGTGGACAACATCACACATCTCCCATCTGATAATGAATTCAATGCAGATCTGAAGGTAAGATTTAAAAGTATCCCTTTCCAGCAAGCATCACAAAAAAAAAGATGCCACTTGGGTGGCAGTTGCTGTTTAAATGTTTAAATTATGATATCAAAACGATAGGTTCTCCAGTTATTAATATCCTTTACTGATATGTACGTCCATACACAGGTGACTCAGGACGGGGTGGAGGCATACTGCTGCAGTAAAGTGGAGTAACACGTGTTGCACACGAGTTCTGGGTTGATGGATGAGGGCAGGGGGAGTTCATTCATGATGCAGTTTTCACAGAACACTCCGCTGCAGTTCTTGCACTGGTGCTGAAATGGCAGAGCAAAATAAAATACACATATTCGCTGCATTAGGAGGAGAAGTGTACTTTCCAGATACTTTTGAGGTCAAGCAAGAAAAAAAAAAATGCAGATTTTACTGAACTTCCTTAAACGGAACTGGACCTGCAGCATCTATAGCTCTCTAGTGTTTCTCTCATTCCAAGAAAGCTCCTTTCAGCTGAGGAAAAGTGTGTTAATTAGTTGAATAGTTCGATTAGTTTACTTGATTGCATTAGAACGTGGAACATGCTACTCCAAGACCACTGATTTAGTACCTAGACTATTTTTTGTAATTTTCCAGTTGACTTGAGAACAAACATATTGCTGGTTTGAAACGGAAAGTCCAAGAGAATAAGCAAACAAATCCTTTCTACATAAATCTGACTACTGTGATATTGACTTACTAAAACTTGCAGTTGTATTATTCACTTATGAGTAACTCAAAACCAGCGAATTATAAATACATATAAAACTGTCTAAAGGACCTCACTGTATTCATATACTTCATACCTTATGCCTGGTTAGAGATTCTGGACTTTCACACATCTGGCAAATGGAAGGCTCTGGCTCTTCATTAGACTGATCCTATTAAACAGAAAGTAGTGTTAATGAATACAGGGCACATCTCAAACATGAAGTATGTTGAGATCTTGTGCTGATAAAACTATATTGTAACATGCATGAATGATGGATAACAACATTACAGGTCAGTAACTGCAATTGAAAGCTGGAGGAGTATTTGGACAGGTAGGGATTTTACTTCACCAATATATGTAATATGTATTACAGAGTGTAATGTGCTTCATAAATAAATTGCAACATACTTGTTCCTCTTCATGTGAAAGTGATCTAGAAAAAAACAAAATAGGTTGTGATATAGTTGTGTGACACACCATTCAACTTAAAATAGTTACTTACAAACTTGAGTAACATGTTACTTACAAACTTGAGCTCAGGCTTGTTTTCTCTTCCAGCACATTTCGGAGAGTGTCGTTTTCTTTTTTGACTGTTTCTAATTCCTACATGAAAAGAGTGACTTCATTAAAACAGCAAATCATCTTCTAATAAACAAAACAGAAGCATCTATGAAAGCTTATCTAAGCTGGAATGGAAAAATGAAGGGCTACTTTTCTGATATCCTCCACTTGCTGCCTCATGTCCCTCTCTGGAGGCGTTTTCCCTGAAAGAATGTCAGAGTGCTGGCCTCCTCGCCGTTCCCTCTCTTTCCTCAGCTCCTGCTCCAAACCAGTCCTGTCCGCAACATACAGACAGTACATTTACTTCAATTCTATGACTTATAAATGCATAACAAACTGAAAATGAGTATTAGAAACCACACCAATGGCTGAAATATAATCCTACTCAGTCCTTGGTGAAATGCAGCCCATTAATCTAGAACAGCACTGCATGTCAATCTAACTTCATGGATGTTTTGGGCATTTAAAATACACCCGTGACTTCACTTAAACACTTCTGCTGTGAACAATTTGGAGAGGGGCAGTTGAAATGGTTTCTTTTGGCATAACTATTACAAGTCATAGCTGTTGTGTACTCCTGCATCTTCTGGAGTGCACTGGATAGACTTAAACACTGTAAACTTGAGATGAGATTATGATGCCCCCTGGTGGTCATCAGTGTAACAATAAACAAAAGTTATAAAAAGTGTTTAATTAAAGGGTATAATTGATAACTTTTGATCAAAACAAAGTCCGATGAAGCGTTAGGAGGTGGGGTAAGCGGGTGTGTGTGTGTGGGGTGGGGGTTGCTGGGTGTGGGTTGCCATGTGCCCCCATGTTGAACATTGTATACCTCTGCTTTTGCAACTGTTCCACCTCTTGCTGCAGGCTCTCGATCTTGTCTCCAAACTCTTGTTTGAAGAGCCTGTTAGCCTCCTCCGCTAGGTCTTTCTGCTTCTCCGCCTGCTTAGATCTGGAGTTGAGCCAGATGAACTTAATGAGGTAAAAATGAAAACTAAAAAGCCATGGCAGGGAGGAGTATCTCAATAATGTAAAAATCAAAGTGAAGAACGGAGGAAACAATTTAAACAAAAGTGAAGAAGTAGAGGGATGGAATATGGCTAATGCAGAGGTTACAAGGACGTTAAAGAAAACATAGAAGCCCAAGTGTTTGTTTTTTTGGTTTATTATGCTACTGTACTACAGCTTACATGTATTGTTAAAGTCCACATACACGTTTCATCATTCCAGTGCAATTTAGAAGATAACCTCATCCTTCCAAACCTTAAAAGAATTTATTTTTGGGCTTACATAAGACTTTCACATTTGGCATCGACTACCACCTCAGGCTTCACAGCAGCCAGTTCAGACTTTAATTCGGTTGTGACTTGCAATAAATTGCGCTTTAATGTTATTCAGGCACATGATCTTCCACCAAGCAGAAAACTGCAGTCAGAATCTCCTGAGAATACGCTTTTATTTTGAAGTCAATTGCATCATTTTAAACAGGCGAGTCCTTTTAAGCATACTCATTATCACACAGGATGTCTGAACTTATATCGGTGCTTATTCAGGTCCATTTTACTTGGGAGGCTTGGTAAGCTGTAATATTGAAAGTTATTGACTAATAATTCCATAGTATTATTTTGGCAAAATCTCATACTATCCTGCACATGTTGGGTTGTATATTTACCAGGCATCATTTATGAGCTTTATATATTACTGTATGTTGAACAGACATGGCCAAAAGGCTTCACACAGTAATGATCCTGCCAACTGGCCCGTTGATTTATAATATGCTGCCAACTGGCCCGTCAAGGTATATTGAGATACATTAGACATACAAGAGATGTGGATTGCTTTGTTATCACTGCCTACATATGCCGGCCCAAAGCTTTCCAAATCCAACATGAAAGCCAAAAGCCACTGTAGACCTACAGCCATTCTCATACGTTCTGAAACGGCTGCACTTTGTATCTGGTAAAAGACAAAGACGTAGAGACTAGATAGAAGAGAGCTGGTTTAGAGTATGCTATTCAAAGTAGAGGCAAAGAAATGGTAGTCCATGTGAGAAAGTAACTGCGACAGATCTGGAACCCAATAGAAAATAAATACCCTAACTGTTTCCATAATATGCAAAGTCAAATTTAGGTTTTGTTGTGATGAAACTATTATTTGCTTTTTGCAAACAGTTTATTGTTGCTTTTGCAGCAGTTTTCCTGCAGCTGAATTCAAGTTTCGTGCTTGCTTGACCACGTCTTTCTCGCTGGCGAGAGTAATGGAGCAGGAGAACAAAGGAAGATGTGGGATGCAAAATGAAAGGGCAGAGCAAAATAACAAGAGACAGGCAGTGGAGTTGAGTTATTTTAGGAAAAGACTGTAGTAACTGCAGAGAGAAAGTGTGAAGGATTATCTCGAATTTAGCCAAGAGATTAGTAGCAATAAAGTCTGTCTTGTGTCTGAACTGGTATTACTGACAATTATATTATCTGGACTGTGGTCTAAACAGAAATAAACATGTAGTCAAACATGATGTAAGCAATGACTTTGTACAAAAAATTGCAGAGCTAAGACTAACTCAATTATATCAGAATGTGTTTTTGTTTAACAGCACGGTCACATACAAGGCTTTGACTCCTACCTGTTCTCCAGTTGTTTAATAGTGGCTGCCATCTGGTTTGTTTTGTCTTCCAAGCGACTGATGATTTCGTTCTTCTGTTTCATACTGGATTCTGAGCTCTGTAAAAAAATGCACACACACACATACAGAAAACTCATTTAGCAAACACTACACAGCTCTGGCAAGGGTCTCTACAGGGACTGCATAGATTGTAATTACGTAACGTTTGTAATACATATTGCTGTAATCAACCTTTATTACCTGTGACTTGTGAGAGAGCTCATGGTTGAGTCTGCGCAGATCGTCCAGCTGCTGTCTGAGTTCCACCAACGCATCGTGTTTCTCACATATGTCTTTCTCCAGCATCTTCATGGATAACTCCATCTCCTGTCTCATTCCTATCTGCACTTCCAGCTCTTTCTCCACATCCTACACATAATCACATGCCATTTAATCCAGCAGTTCAGTTAACAGTTGGTCAATCATCTGTCCAAATACAAAATCCCAAAAGTTTTGTGCATAATAATTGAGGAGTGTGTTACCTGGTAGAGCTAATGCAAAACTAACACAGCTACCCTAAATCTTTTAGGTTGTTTTGTCATCTGAACCTCAATTATTGAAATTGAGGTTGAGATTCATATCAGCTAAAACAAAACACGTCTTATAAACAACTCTAAACAGAGACACTCATTTGGGATCTTACCAGTCTAAGCTGAGTCTCCTCTTTGAGCTGTTTTCGAGTCTCTCCAAGCACTTGGCCATCTGCAGTTCCATCTGGTCTCGACCCCTTGAAGAGACATACACATTTCAAATAAGTCCTGGCTTTATAAAAGTAAACCATTGAGGTTTCAGATAAATAAAGTTGTTCAGTCAAACAAATTCAAATATATGCTAAGACATTAATTACACCATCTCATCAGTGTGTGTGTGTGTGTGTGTTTGTGTGTGTGTGTAAAATGCTTGCAGACCTTGCGACTGGACTCCACAAGGTAAGAGCTCTCTTCCTTCACCCTCTCCACCTCCTCTTGTAAAGTGATAATTCTGTTGTTCGCAACTGCAAGCTGTAATTCCAGACAAGAGATGCAACTATTTGAGTGAGACATTTCCTGTTTACACTAAAATGCCTCACTGCTGTTGTAACATCTTAACAAACAGAGTACCAGCACAAAGCAGACTGACAACTATGGGGACTGAATTGGAGCTGCATTTTATGAAATCCCAGATATGAGTATCAACATTTAGATTTACACTGATAGTATTACACACCTCCTCTGTTAGTTTTGTGTTCGACTTCTCAAGAGCATCCACTTTGGCCTGTAGGTTATTCACAGAAGCACTGTGAAGGAAGAAAATCACATATGAGATTCACTGTCTTTTCCAAGTAAGCCAGAAATCAGGAACACTCTACAGGAAGCAGAAGTGTGTCTAGAGAAGTGACACACCTTAAATGTCTATTCAGTTCCTCAACGTAATTTTTCTGGTCAAGGATCGCAGTGATCTGTCCATCACTGAAAGAACAGAAAAAGACACATGAAAACTGCTAAAAAAATGCCCAGAGCCTGATGAAAAGTGGCGAAACTTTTAGAATGTGGTACTTCGATACATAGAATATTAACTTACCCCTCTGTGCTCTTGCTGCTGTGACCTCCGTCTTTTAAATACATGGAAAAATCTATCACGCCGACCTGCAGAGATACCACAGAACCACAGTAAACACCCAATTAAATTCGGTATCCTGACTGGGGGAAAACCTTGAAGTGTATGAATAAACACTACAGAGTTAACCAAAGTGCTTTATGCAAACATGTTTACTAAATATTCTACAATAAACTAAACACAGTACCTGAGAGTCCAAGTCTTCACCCTTCATACACAAGTTTGCATCAATGACATTCAGTCCCACCAACAGTCCAGCAATTACTGCTCCTTCTTCCTCCATCATCAAAGCATTGGGCTCATAGAATTCACTGAAGGAAAAACCCAAAAGCAGAGTGGCCACAACCTCTTTTAGAAGAGCGTTCTCGCTAGAGGTTCAAAAATACCATCTTGTCACTTTTACATTTTCATCAGTTAGCTGACGATCTTATCTAGAGCGACATACATGGGTGTTTCTATACATTAGAGCCAACCTTAAAAGGTCCTTTCTGTTGATAATAGTCTTCATGTAGTCAGACAGCTTCTTCTGCATTAAGGCCAATCGCAACCATGCTCTGCCTCTTCCCAAAGGAGTTCTAAAAGAAGGAACATTTCTGAATCAGAAGCAGCTGACATGGAAACCATCTGAGAGAAAAACACGGTGAAAGACAAATTCATCTTACTTGAGCCCTGGAAGGTCTTTAACGCTGGCAGTGATCTCCCCAGCTTCTGGAGTCAACTTCTCCACTAGTTCAAGAGGGCCCCAAAAGGACTTATTCTGACCAAGGAATGTCTTCTTAGCTTTAATACATTAAGGGTTGGGGAAGAGGGTACACTATATGAGGACACTGGACAAACATTGCTGAAAGAGGCAAATTTATGTGTGCTGTACATCCTGGTGCATACTTTTGAGTCCATGTTTCAGACAGTGCTCCATCACTACAAAAAACTGCTGCAAGGGGGCGTAGTCTGAGTCCAGAGTGCGGCCTAGGTTTAGTGCAGACTCGATCAGGCCCTTAATGCTCAACTTGGCCATGTTCATCAGGTTAAGCCTCTCGATCGCGATGGGGTCCTTAGGATCTGGGGGCACATAGTAGATAAACATTATAAGACACTACTGTCAAAGACTTTCTGTGTCTGTGCTGAAAAAGATAATAAGGAATATATTAATGAAATTTGTTTCAGGTCCCCAAAATCACTTAAACTTGCTTTTACTCAGAGGCCATGTTAGTTCTTAGCTGCAATGTGTGTATGATACTTGCATGCTCACATCATACTACACCACGCAACGGTATGTTATTGACTTTCCACATTCTTGTAAACACAAGGCCGTACATAACAAAAAACTGTAACAAAATTCAAAACAAGTTTGGCCAGCATATTAACACACAAACTCGACTGAGTCGATCTGGAGCATGTTACATCCACTACAAAATACCTTATGGGTTTTTTTTAGATTTGGAACCAAAATCAGTGTAGTCAGTGTAGCATAATGGTCATAACTATGTTATTTTATGGTACACTGAAATAAGAGCTGAATGGAAGATTTCTTGCAACATTTGTGCATTTTACAGGAAGTATTTGCTCTGATCAGATGAAGAAAAAGCCAAGTTGTGCCACTGTGTCAGTGGCTAATAATTATTTTTTAAATATAGATCGCAAAGGCACGGCCCAAAGCAACAAAGCCTCCAACAGTCCCTAGGTAATTGTGGCAAACAGAAACAGGAACTTCATTTTTCATAACTCTGAGCATGAAAGTAAAAATTACAATCTACCATACAATATAAAAGCTTTCATTTAGTGTTAAATGAGCTACTCCAACATCTAAAGTCCCACCCTAATTTTCTTACGCTACTATAAATCATACTGGCAGCACTAAATGTCACCACCACTAAATCCGGGGTGGTGGTGGCGCAGTGGGTAGGATACTTGCCTCTAGACCAAGAGGTCATGGGTTCGAATCCTACCCCAAGCACACCACCAATGGGTTCCTGAGCAAGACCCTTAACCCCAAGTTGCTCCAGGGAGACTGTCTCCTGTAATTAGGGATTGGAAGTCGCTTTGGATAAAAGCGTCTGATAAATGCCGTAAATGTAAATGTAAATGTTAAATAAAGTGTGAACGGTTTCTCGAGACCAAAAAAATCTAATCAACATCTTAGCACTGCAGGAACTAATTTAAGGTTCAGATTCACAAGGAAATGGAGCGCGTGTGAAATGCCAATAACACCATGCAAGTGCTGGGAAATAACAGCCAGAAAGAATTGGGTGGGGCAGAAGGGAAGAAAGAAAAGACAGAATCTGAAAAAAGTTCACAAAGACACAAGGAAAAAGCTCATCTAGCTAGACAGATAAACATCTACATATTATTGTATCTAAAAAGCTAGCTACAATAACTGGAGAGCCAGGTACCTATGACCACGAGAGGAACGAGAGCAGAACTAGAAAAGAAACATGGAAATAAAGATGAAAAACAAGCATGACTGAGACGACCGGTGAGCATCAGCCTCTGGAGTAGCCGTGCTGTGTGCTGTTCATAGCGGCTGGAGCTATTGTGTGAAAAGGGCAGGGCTGGATGGCCACTTAAAACAGCTGTTATGGCTGGATGGTGCCAGAGGTGAGAATGATGGGAGAAAGCGATGCAGCCATACGCACCTTTAAACTCATCAAGCATTTGCATTTGTTCCACCAATTCTGTGAAATCCTCCCATGAATCTTTGCAAAGGGCAATGGAAAAGAAAAGGAAAAACAAACAAAAAAACAAACAAAAAATTGTTTCATGTGTTTCATGCTCATCATCGGTGTAGACTCTATAATTAAAAAGCAAGAGTAGACTTTGCACATAAAACATGCCCATGAAGCTCTGTTTGCTCATTAGGCTTCAGTATCATTACCATAACTCAGTTGAAAACAATCCCAAACAAAGTGCTCAGATGATACACTACTGTGCAAATTGCTTTGTGAGTACTTCTTATACACTCCCATAGTTTCTCAAGTCAGCCACAAAAGTAGACATGGCTCATTGCTTTTGCCCAGCCACCATCGCCACTGCAAGTAAGGGAAATGGACAGTCGTAAAACGTAACTCAGATCAGAATAAGAACTTTATGGATCCTGAAGGAAATTGCTTACGCTACGACTGCACATACAAAAAGATAAGAACAATATAAAATATAATCCAAGTGTCAAAATAAAACTCTTTATACATTTTTTGTTACATTCCAACCTGTAATTTGTTTTTTAATCTTATTTTATGTGATGCATGAGCACACAATATTCTAAGTTGGTATATATGTATATGTAATTAGTGAAATTAGTGAATTAGAGAAATGAAGGTCACATGATCTGTCAGTATAAACACATCTTTACTGAAAGGCCCCAGATGCTGCAACTCCACTCAGCAAGAGGCATCACATCATGAACACCAAGAGCTATCCAAACAAGACAGGGACAAAATTGTTGAGAAGTCAGGGTCATCTTTGATGATCCATTATCTTCAAATGGAAAGAGCATAGTACCACAACAAACCTGCAAGGAGAGGGTCACCCATCAAAACTCGAGAGGCAGCACAGAAACCAAAGGTAACCCTGAAGGAGTTGCAGAGTTCCACAGCAGAGACTGGAGTATCTGGCCATAGGACCACAATAAGCCAGGCTAGACTTTATGGAAGAATGGGCAGAAAAAGCCATGAAGAAGGCACGCTTAAAGTTGCCAAAAAGGTGGGCGACTCCCCAAATGTATAGAAAATGTCACGTCTGGCACAACCCAACACATCCCATCACCCTGAGAACATCATGCTATGGGGATGTTTTTCAGCAGCAGGGACTGGGGAACTGGCCCGAGTCCAGGGAAAGATGGATGGTGCTAAATACAGGGATATTCTTGAGCAAAACCTATGTCAGTCTGCCTGTGATTTGAGTCTGGACTGAGGTTCACCTTAGTGTTGTTCACCTAAAGCAACACTCGAGGGGTTTAAGAAGAAACATTTAAATGTGTTGGAATGGCCTAGTAAAAGTCCAGACCTTAATCCAATTGAGAATCTGTGGTCAGACTTGAAGATTGCTGTTCACAAGCAAAAACCATCCAACATGAAGGAGCTGGAATAGTTTTGCCTTGAGGAATGGGCAAAAGTCCAAGATGTGGCAAGCTCATAGAGACTTATCCAAAGCGACTTTGGATAAGTCTTTAGGAGTCTCTGTAATTGCCCCCAAAAGTGGCTTAACAAAATACAAACTTTAGTGGGGGAGGAACTGTCATGCTCGCTTTCTATTATTTTGTCCTAGTTGAGTCAAGGACAAAGTGACAGTGTCAAAGTTGTAAGCATGTTCTGTAAATTAAATGGTGCAAAATCTCAAACAATCCATTTTAATTCCAGGTTGTGAGGCAACAAAACCTGAAAAATGCAAAGTGGTTGTGTCACGGCTGGTGGCCATTAGTGGCCACTGTTTTCTGTTGTATGTTTTGAGGACTTTTATGTTGAATTCATGTGTATGCGTGTGTCACGTGTTCTTTGTGTTCACCTGCCCTGAGTTCTGTCCTGTGATTTAGTCTGGTATATATAGTTTGTGTCTGTCAGTTTACCTTCGTGTGTCCATCACCTCATATCCCCGTTTGCCCTGCCTGTTTCCTGTCCTTTCTGAGAATCTGATTTCTGTTGGCCATCGCACCCGTTTTAGTTTATGCCTGTTTTTCTGAATAAACATGACTGCATGGATCCCTGGCTGTCTGCCCGTTAATGCCCACTCAGAGGGAGCTCCGAGTGCTGGCCTCACAGCCACACTCGTGACAGGTTGTGAATACTTTTGCAAGGCACTGTATATACATAAAATGCTGTGGTCAGTAAGGAAGGTATTAAACATGATGACCTTGCACACAACATTAAATTGCATACATGAGCAGTTATATGACAAACATTATGTGACTGTATAACAGAGGGAGGCGTTATATAGTCTGAAGGCAGTGGGAAAGAAGGATTTTATGTGGTGGTGTTTAGTGAATCACTTTATGCTAGTCAGTCTGTGGCTAAAAGTGTTTTCCTATTCAATCAACACCGTGGAGTGGATAATCAGTATTGTCCACGATGGGCTGAAGTCACCCATGACTATCACATTCATGCTGCCACCCAAGCACACCACAGTACAGAAAGTGCTACAATCCACTAAGACTCAAAGAACATCCACAATGTGGTGTTGCCGACTCTAAACGATCAGAGTCTATGTTGGAAGTACAGCCTAACTTTGACCAGTTCAACTTGTTGTCAATATGCACACCAAGGTACTTGTAGTCTTGAAAGATATCCACATACCCCCTATAATGGACAGGGAGTAACAGGAGTCCATGATCTTCTCAGGTCTAGCACCAGTTCCACAAATCAAAAGGATTATTTACTGCCAGCATACTATATAATAATAGTTTCTAAATCTAATTTGTGGCAGGTTTATAGATTCAGAAATTCCAAGCAACCAAAAAGTAGAAATGATTTCACTGCTACTATGAAAGTACATGGCTGTCTACAGTCTAAAAGAAGCTGTAAATGATACAAGAGGGCAGTAAATAGGGCAGCTGGTAGCCTAGTGGTTAGGACGTTCACCCTGTGATCAGGAAGTCATGGGTTCTAATCCCAAGACCGCTAAGCACCACTGAAGTACCCCCTGATCAAGACACCGTCCCCACACACTGCTCCCTGGGCGCTGCGTTCCTGGCTGCCCGCTGCTTCACTTGGTGAGCGGGATAAATACAGAGGAAGAATTTCCTGCTATTCACACTGTGTGCTGTGGTGTGTTCACGTATGACAGAACGGTCACTTTCATTTATAAGAAAGATCAATTGTTGACCCCAATTGTAAGATTTATCTTAATCTAATAATAATGTTATGAGTCTACAATGATGTCTCAGTAAAATCGATTATAATACTACTATACATTTAAATGGCTTTTTGTGGAAACTGTAATGTTGCTGATGCCACTGGTTTTGCTGTTAATCAATAACATATCTTACTGCTTTTAGGGGCAAAAGCCGTTTAACATTACAACATGTCACTTCTGGATGTCATGGCATGTTGCAAAAATTTGGCATTTTATGAGTAAAACAAGTTCTAGAGTACAAATAACATCTATAGCAAAACCCTTTAAGAACAATATTGAGCCATTTTAAAAGGTTTGTTAAATAACATTTATGAAATAGATAATCATGGAGAAAAAACATTCCAGTCATGCATAGAGAGGAATCACTGAACAATGCAAACAGCATTCAAATGGCTCTCTGATTTGTCATGTTCTACAGCAGTGGTCCCCAACCCCCGGGCCGAGGACCGGTACTAGTCCGTGGGCTGCACAGAAAAAAAATGTTGTTCGCTCGTTGTTATGAAAATGCTGTTAATAAAGCTGCGAGTACACATAGGATTTACGTTTATTATTATATTTTAAAGATACCCCATTATTATATTTTTAAAATATCCCCATTTTTATGCGTATCATTTATTTGTATAAATACGTATACATATATTTATCTGCCACTCCTTAAAGAACGGGTCGTGAAAATAGTTTCTGATATTAAACCGGTCCGTGACGAAATAAAGGTTGGGGACCACTGGTCTACAGTACTGATGTGTGTAATCGTGAAACAGGTAAATTATGTTTTTGCGGATGATTAGCTCAATCTCACAATATGAGAAAAATCTCATTTTTAAGCTTTCAAAAAGAAGGTGGTCCTGTAATTCCACATGAGACTGGAGAATACAGAGTGAGCAATAAATGGTCCGATGCCTTCTCTTATGGACTCTCATGGTCAGTGAGGAGTAGGTCAGGGGACAGGAGTGGCCGTGTCAAAAGCTTGATTATATGGTTACTGTGTCATTTTAGGTAGATCTGAATGTCTTTTCCGCAGCATTGTGCTACTTGAATATCCAACCACAACCCAGTTTTAGCTTTTTGCAGAGGCAGCCAGATAAACCCTCATTTCATTTTTTGTTTTGTTACCAAGGGTGCCAATAGACATTTATATTCATGTTCATTTATATTTCTTTCTATGTAAAATCTACATAAAGAATGCTGTATACTCCAGGTGTAGACTTAACGGAAGCAAAGGAAGCCAACACCCACTGTTTTGCTTGTCCCTGTAGAGAACATTTATCTTGCCTGAACAGAATCTAAATCGATACCAAATTTTTATTTTTACACACACACACACATATATATATATATATATTTCTGCCTCAAGAAACAATTTAATACTTCTCTTTTATTTCCAAAACTCTATTATATATTATACCTTCTGTACATATCCACACAGAAAATGGACCTACTTCTGTTGGCACTGCCCCACTATGTGGATTATGTGTGAAATCTAACCATGAAAAGCTTTCCATGGGGAACTGCTGAGTCAAATGCATTAAGACAGGCGCTACACACAATAGCACAGACTGCCCATACAAATAAATGCTGATGTACAGAAACCCATCAAGTGCCTTACTAACTGATGTACAGTGAGCAAATGCAAGCTGACCTTTGTCATGGTATCATGTCTATGTGGATAATCTTGGAAGGAACATTAATTGGGGACGACATTCTGCCTTAAAATGTGGAGGGAGGTAGCTCAGTGGGTAGGATACTTGCCTCCAAACCAATAGGTCATGGGTTTGAATCCTACCTTCAGCATACCACCATTGGGTCCCTGAGCAAGACCCTTAACCCCAAGTTGCTCCAGGGACTGTCCCCTGAAGTCAGGGAATGAAAGTCGCTTTAGATAGAAGCGTTTGCTAAATGCTGTAAACGTAAAATAAAAAAATCTAAAACATGACGAAACAGTTGTGAGGTTTATTTAACTAAATAAAAACTATAGTACAATGACTATTTCAATTAATAATTACAATAATTATATTTCAATTAAAACTCATTTAAATCAAAAGACCAAAGAACACTTTCACTTCAGTGAACCACTGGCTGTAATTTGTTAATAACTGGCCTACAGTGCAAGGGAACCTAAAATATAAGGCCTTTTTGCGTGTTCCAGAGTGTGTTAGAACAAGGAAAAAGAAGCACACTCTTAAAAAGAATCAAATCACTTCATCTATTATAAACATATGAAGCTTGTTCTGTTTCCTGCAACTGTAGGAATAATGCATTGCCTAGAATAACAGATGCTGTAATCTGCCCTAGGCCCATTGGCCATATCTCTTCCTAAGAGAATTGATCACGACTCAACATAATAATACCTTGTGTCTCAATACCAGCCTCATCTCCAGGGTAACAGCACAACTATAAGACTCCCATCGTTTCATGCTAACATATGACTGCGTGGATCTGAACACTCCAGGGAAAAACCGGACACAACGTCAATGACTTCAAGTGTCAGCTGACGGTCCTTTTTATGTTTAGAGCTTCACTCTTACACATCCACTACCCACACTTTCAGTAATGTAGTATCTGATCATTTTTATATACATATTTGTGTGCTTTTCAGAAGTGCAAGAATCCCTTCCAAGATAAAATAATATTAAAAAAAAAAAAATCTAAACAAACTGGGCATTCACATCTAATACGTACAAAAACAAAAGTGTATATATTCATCATAATTGTGCACATTTGTAAATAAAAAGTTATACAAAAACCTCTTGTTTTTATAATGTTTGCCAGATGAAAATAAGCAAAAACGGGAAAGCCTCAGTTCTTCTGCTTTAATGCACTTAGAGTTTACCAGACAAGACTGGACAAAAGAAACTAAATAAAAAGGAAAAACTATTTTCCATTAATTACCATGAAATCTTTTTAACTGTACACTGAATGATCCTTCTGTGGCTGAATTTAGTGATTTTATTCTTCCAGGGCCTATGGCTGACACGCCTTAAATGATGAACAGGCTACTTCCTGCTGCAGCAAATACAAAACAGAAAAAGCATTCAAACCAAACTGCCAAAAAAAAAAAAAACATTTCCAGGCAGACTTGCAGAGACGCTGGTGGGGCATTTTGGTGGAGGACTCGGCCTGTGCGGCCCAGCATGGAGTGCACCTACCTTCGTGAGCTGGCTCTGGGTCAGGCGTGAGCGAGATGTCATTGAGCTCGCGCAGGCACAGCCACTCGCCATCCACAGACACGCGAAAGTTGCAGAGATAGATAGTCTCCCGAGCGGCCTGCGTGATCTTGTCCGTAGTGGGGGTAGGGGCCTCGCTCTGGGGCGTCAGATCAGCCATGGTGACTCAGCTGCTAGCAGAGAGACGACAACAACAACACTGCCAGCGATGGCGGCCCTCACCAAACGTAGGGCAGAATGCCTATTAATGAGGGGGAGGGGAAGAAAATTCCACTCAAGCTCTTTCCAATGGTCCTTGTGAGCACAATGGAAAGAAAAGGAGAAGAAAAGACAAAGGAAAACAACGGGACAAATGAGAGCAGGGCAGTGAAAAGCAGGACTGCAAAACAAGATGAAATTCCTTGTAGGTCCCCTCAATTCCCCCCCGGAGCAAATCACTGAGGAGAAAATCCGCTGTGTGAATAAAGGATGCCCTGCGTTCCGGGCTGGCTCAGCAAGACCACAGGACTGAGATGCTGCAAGAGGCTGAGTGGTGGAGCTACAATCACATCTGTGCTCTCTCCCTCTCCTCCTTCTCCTACACAGCTCCGGCTTAGAGAGAGCAGGATTGGCTGTGTGCTCTGCAACCAAGTGGGTGTTGACCAAGATGGCTGCCGTGATGCTGAGCAGGACTGTGGGAGTCACGTGAGCAGATGGTGCAAGTGTAGAGAGATCCATTCCCCAGAGGCTGGGCTGATGCAGGAGTGTGCTCATCCGTCATCCATTTCTCTTGGCTCACACAGGCGGTCTGAGAGAGGGATACAGGCTCTACCAGCTAAGCCTCGATTCTGGCCATAAACAGAATGCACTTGCTGATCCAAGATTTTAGGTCAAGGCAATAGAGATGTTTATGATGATGCATTTAATGTCAATATTTGGCTGTAATAATAGCACAACTGAGGATTCTGCAGTTGTGTACTCAGTTTGGTTAATTTGTCATAGTCTAAATGAACTATTAAAAGAATCTTTTTTTTGCAAGTGTCCCAAGTTTAATAATTAAGTAGAAAAAAGGGGAATAAACCAAGGTGCACCATGAAAAGGGCATATACAAGTCACTCATCAAATGTTCTACTACGAGATGAATTTATCAACCTTCAAAAAAATGCAAATAACCTTGTGTAGAATTCATCAATTTGCATGTGCTTAAATTCAAATTCTGCAAATGGTGACCCCCTAACTGACTTGGGCACCATTCTCAGGAATTCCAAGGCAATATAAACACAAAACAGTAACATTCTTCAGATACACTGCCTCTTGGACAAACCTTAAGACATGAGTGTATAAACTACTTGCCTCAGGTAGTATTCATGCTCTGCACTGCAACAAATTCTAGCAATTCTGTCCAAATTCTGAGCTTTTGTTTATCAAATTGTCATTATACCTGCTACTCTTTAAGACTAAACATGATAGTAGATTCACAAGAACAAGACGATTTTTCAGATAACTTTAAAGATGAAATAAATTACTGGTAAAAGCCCTTTTAAGCCTTATTAAGCTTGAATTACCATGTACAGGGGCAACTGGATATAACAAAATGATTGGCTTTTCTTGTCCGATTATCAATAGTTTCATCCAACCTTATAACTGTGCATGAACTCCTAACTCGCTGAAGCTGTGTGTGACCTTCTAACTGAAATACTTTCAACAAGTTAAAAAAATGAAAACAACAATTACATAATAAAAAATCTAATCTATTTCAAGTGAAAACAAGTGCAAACCATAAATCAAAGTAGTACACCGTCAGTGACCAGATTTTTATTCAAGCATGATACAGAACTCTGGAGATACAGAGCTCTCATCACCGGAGATGATTACACATAGTCTAGCTGAAGACATGGTCATATTTCTGGGGGGTGTGGGGGTACATTTATGCTTTCTTGCACCAGTTGCAACCTCTGGGTGCTAACCATGTTTCCTGCAGTTCAAAAGACACATTCACTCAGGACAAAGATCTCAGGGACAGACAGGTATGCTAGGGGAAGTGTAGAGAGCAAATGATATGGATCCGGTGTGGTTCTGTTGGTATCTTTGCATACTGCTTGTGTTATTTGCTGTGTTCGCCAGTTTTCTGATGGTGCTTGTAAATTAGTGACCTGTCCGTAAATCTTTGGCTAGGTGCTAGATAATAAACGGTGAATTGCCACATAAATTACTTTCTTGGAGACAGCGTGGACTCTGCATGCACTCTATCGAGAAATATTGTCACATTTTAATATCTCATGGCACCACCCCTAGCAAACGTCTTGGGTGAGTGTTCTTCCTCTGACACGCCTGATAAACATGGGCTCTGCTTTTGCTGCAGTAAAATACAGCTCACTCACAGAGCGTTGATATTTACATGTTTAGAGTAATGAACATTACATTTCATAATCTCTCAGACATTTTGTACAGCCAGAAATGGCAACAACAGACAATCAACGCAAACTAAATGAAGATAACAACTTTCATTTAGACAAAAGTAAAAGGATTACGTAAGGGATTACAAATAAACAAATATTTAAGGTGATAAAATCCTTTCATATTGATTTTTTCTGCAAGTACACTTATAAGAAAGTGATACCAAGAAAGCAGCGTTAGTAAAGCATTAGTAAAACACCAGAGTGCTTGTAAGAAAATATTCTCATCAGAGAGCATATCATGAAAAACTGATTTGGCTTTTTTTTCCCCTTGCATTGCCTCGGACAACAGCCCCCTGCTTGTTGCATTTTCAAGGCTGAAATACACTTAACCCCAAATATGGGGACTTTTCTAGGACTTTAATGCTCTAATATCTCCAGTTCAAATGCCCATCATGAGTGAGATCAAGTACCACTTGCATATCCTCCAACAAATCAGTTACAACCAATGACTGGGTGACTGAAAAGTGCAGCTGGCAATTCAAACAAGAATGCATCACACAAGCTGCATTTACAGAAATGCAATATTTACCATAACACTCAGTCTTTAAGGTAGTAAAGGAGAACTAAAATTTGCTGAACACAATCATATTAGTTATATGGTCATTATATCACATCCCCACAAAGGTGGAACTGTCTTATCAGTCCAGCACTGGAACTAAAGCCAGTAAAATAAAGTAAGCATAATAAATGTAATTTGAACTTATACAAGCAACAACACATGCTACCATGGCTGGGCATTTTCAATTTTTTCAACACACTTAAACGAAGGACAGTGAACAACACCACAGTCACACACACACACTACAGCCTGCCAGTACAATTCCTCATCCTGGCAGGACACCACTGCTGTTCCAGCCTGGGTCACTGAATCCTAGAAGTTATATTCATCTACTACATAAGAGTTCTTCATAAGAGTGTTTGCTAAATAACTTCAAAGAATACAAAGAGGAATGTGGATGTTTACAGTAAATGACACGTCTAATGTTAGGGCTAAATAATGGTCAAGCTGTAGATTTCCTGTCTCATATGGATTAAAATAAAAAA
>JBBPCW010000039.1:8431311-8452550 GCA_037974425.1 Phenacogrammus interruptus | reverse complement strand
TCTATAAAAGCACAAATACTGTCTCTGGGGTGGTTCCTCTAATAAAGATAAAAATACAATATATAATATTACAATGATGTTCTGTACCTAGAAGGTACCTGTGAAGGCACATCCCTGCGACATGAGTCCAGTAAAACTCAGATTTTGTACCTTTGTCACTGGACTATTCATTTTTTTTTATGCTGGGTTAAAAAAGATACAAATATGCTACTACTAACTCAGTTCATAAGATGGTTGTTGTATCTTTGTGGGTAGATTTATTTTGTTTGAACAAAAACATTTTTTTTCTGACAGTGCACCAAAGATACCACAGAACTCACTTCTAAATTGTGTAAACTATGAACACAGTGCTATCAACCACCAACATCTACAAACATCATTAAAGCCCACAGCTCAGTTGTAAACATTGCTGACCCAGACACAGGGGCAGGAGATACACAAATGTGTGTAAATCTTCAAAGCCGATCAAATACACCTTGCATTCAAACAAGTGAGCACGGCCCCGGCAAGTCGAGGGTTCACGTCTCGGCCATGGACTTGAATGATGGAGAGGGGTCCGTAGCCTAGCTGCTGTATATTATTGGTCATTTGTTTCCCCCAGAAAGCCCCTGCATTCTTTCAGCAGAATGGTGTATCTAGCCCAGCAGTGGAGCATGGCAAAATACTTTGGCACACAGGTGTTATTTGCCACTGCTGGCAGATTTTAAGGAGCTACCTGAGAAAGTTGTTGATCAAACCCAAGATTCGGACCATAAGGGGATTTTCTTCTTGGACGTTGGGGACATTTATGCTTCTTTTAACTCGATGGAGGCATTTTGATCCGCAGCTCCGGCTTCAAACATTGTCAGTGTTTAGGTCCGGCCAAAACATATCATCTACATCACAGGACGCCCGTATGGCTCCGTGCATTTGTACTCGAGTGGCAACAAGTTGTCCGTGAGACCTCTGGTCAGTGAAACTGGTCATCTTACATTACATCTGATCAATATCTGTTCGGGGTTATTCCGTCAACTCTAACTAAACAGTAGCAGATGCTGCCCGTATATTAAGGAAATGGGAGCAGCTACAGTCATAGTCACATCTGAGGGCCTTCCCGCAATCTGCTTTTGCGATCTGAAAGCTGACATCACAGCTATACATGTTGACATTATCTTACCACTATTAGTTCATTTATATCATCATCCTGAAAGATTTGCATGTGGGAGATGGATTTCTTATCTGACGTTCTTTGACTGCAAACATTTGCACATTAAAGGTTTCACCACTGAGTTAAATCATAATATACAGAGCCCAAGTGAGATCTGGTCAAAAACGGCTTTTCACAGAGCAGTACAGAAGGTGGACACGTACAATAAATGCCATAGAAAGAATCTGAAATACTGCACGGTGGAGTGCGGTGCGGGTAAGGTGTCGCACATTTTGAGAACACATGTTCCTCATGGTTGTGTGATCAGTTCTAGGGGAGATACACAAGGTCCTGCTGCCTGCTGCGTGACTGATAGAGAGGTATTTCAACATGTGAGAGATGCATTTTATTAATGTGTGGATTCTTCTCCTACCCGCACACCCCAACACCCAGCACAACAGCGCATCATGCATAACAGGACTTGTGCATATAAGCCATAATGCCATCCAGACCTTTTTGCATGGAAGTATATAATACTTTTTCACATTTATGACTCAGAACCTCACACTGTACCACACTTTACACTGTCAGACATAACGGACCATTATTCCACAGAATTTCTGCATTATTTATTTGCGAAGCAAATGTGTTCAGAAGGATTTTGTTGTGAAATACATCAGGCCTGCGAATTGGAATAGTGGTTTAATCCATCTTAAAACTGCTACACAGAAATCTACAAAAATGGTTATGAGAATTCTGCTTCTATTTTACAATACTTTTAAGACAAGATGCAAGCATTTATTTTTTAAAAGGCATGGAGGTACCCCATAAATTTTTTTTAATAAAACAAAAAAAGCAAACAAACAAACTATCTAAAAAGCAAATAAATAAGGGTTATCAAATAATTGATAATATTAATAATAATTGATATTTTAATAATTTATCTAAATAAATTGCACACATTTTTTGCTGTAAAAGTGTTTATAGAAAACATTTTATGATCTAATATGCTGAGGGAAAATAATCAAAAATGCTTCCGCGAGAACAATGATTAAACAAAGTCCATCCATAAGCTGCTCATATATTTGATGACTGGGTTTGCATTGTAAGCACCTTTATAAATACAGTTAATCATAATTTTTCTACCTTCACACCTATCCGCATTGAAAAGATCTGTATGCTGTTTGCATCCATTGAAAGATTATAGAACCAAAAGTGCTTCTTCCATGGCATCACTCAAATAAAAAAATGCAAAAAGATTCTTTTTGATGGTGAATATATACACACATGGAACCCCAGAGAATGGAGTATGATTTTTTTTTATAGTTGCATGACTTTCCCAGTATACTTGTATTTTTTAAAACGCTAAGAACAGGTGGACAAGTTCTCCAGCCAGTCAATAAATCAGTGTTAATTTTCATTGATTATGAGACAGACCTGTTGAAATAATAGCTCTGACATTTGGATCACTGGCTCTATTTTTATGGAAAGGTGTGTGGATCTTATAATCTTTATGATACTATTGTTTCAAATCTCTGCAAACTTGAGCAGTAATAGAGACCTTGGGAGCCATTCGAGAGGCACCCAGGCTGCACAGTTTCATAGGTGTTAAGGGTTGAGGAAAGGAGCAGGGTGCCTTCAGCACCTGAGAAAGGAGATCTTTTGATGGGGTCTAAACTGAGGAGGGAAGGACCTCAGAGGTGGCAGTTGGCCAGAGGTCCATGCAATTCTTCTGCCCTGAAGGAGATGGGTCTCCTGTGGCCTTGATCCAGAGGATCTTGAGGGAGAAGCTGGACCTCCTCAAGTTACACAGCTGCCCTGATTCAATTCCATCATTTTTTAAAAAAGTGAAGTAAGCAAGCAGACATAATCACTAAAATGCCACTAGCCCATTGTCTTCCCTAGATCTCCACAAGCTCCTTGCTGTTGAATGGGTCCATCATTTTTGAGGAGGTGCAATGGGGTCTAAGGGGCCCTCTATCGGTGAGAACTTTGTTGACCAGCCTTAGCTTTATGAATCTTCTCCCCTGCCAGGTTTGAAGACACAAGGTGGGAGGTTGTCCAAGACATGCCAGCAGGCTGGATAAAAAAAGGGTAGATTGTAGCACACAGTCCGGAGAAGTGGAGATCATCCTCACGGGAGCTATCTATCTTATGGTGTACCCCTGTGAACTTCTTTTTAGTATCAGGTGCATGGTCTTGAGATCGCAGACATTCCAAAGAGGAATTAGTTTTTCCCCACACTTTAAGCACCAAAGCCAGGTGGTTGACCATTATATGAGCACACTGTGTAGAACTAAATGGGTTTGCATGTCTGGATTGGAATGCTTGGGGCAAGCAATCAGAAAACTGGTCGTTTTTTTAATCTCAAACCACAGCTACTTTAAAACACAAGCCTATTTTTCTTTCAAATTTCTGAAGATTTGAGCAAGTACTTCCTGTCCTTCTTAAAATCAGGTTATGAAATGCATATTTTCCAACACCTCAGAACTTCAGGTGTTTTACATGTTCCACCGAAGTAATATCCCCCTCAGTTTGAATAAAAGAGATGTCTGTGGATGTTGTAGTTATTCCCATTTGAATAAGTCATCAGCATTGGTTAAAATCCTTGCACGCAGGTCGTTTTCCTTGACTGTGACTGCCTACATGTGTTTCTTTGTCCTCCATGATCTTTGCCCATGACAAACTCTGAAATCCTGTGACTGTCAGGCCCTTGTTGTCAGCCCATGTGGTTTGGTTTGGTTACACTCAAAGTGTGGTAAGATACTTGTGTGTGTGGTATGTGGTTCCTGCACTTGCTGAAAAGACTTCCTGCTGCTTGTAATGTTTGACAGGTTAAATGAATCGAGTTTATGGCAGATGTACCTTAACTTAAGCAGAACAAGGTTAGGGAATTCCTTAATTGTGCACTTAATGCAAAATTTAATTTGGCCTCCTTCACATTAGCAAGGGGAAGTTATAATGCTGCTTTTAATAAAACTGTAAGACTTGTTTTACTGTCATGCATTATTCTGCTCAATCTGGAACAGGAGGCAGTGATTTCAAGGTAAATTATACATTGGACGACAACATATTGGCACTGACATAGGACAAAATGTTCATTTTAAATGTGTTCTTTCTAGAAATATCTGTACCACAATACTTCACAGCCCGTCTGTGGAATAATGGGCTTAGAGAATGTATTGGCTCTGGCCTCACCAATCTCTTTTGAAGAGCTGACACCCAGATCGAATCCTGGCATTCCATAAAACGTGTAATTTATGAGCCATTACCAGTGTTTTCTTTCTTTTCTCCAAGCACCAGCTCAGAGGCAGCCTTAACAAAGTCATTTTTTGATACTGAAACTTTCTCAGTGCTTCTGTTAAAGAAGGGAAAGCCATTGAGAAAGTGGAGTACCACAGCCAGATGCTTGCAGAACACTGGAAATTGAAGAACTCATCAAGCTCATTCATCTTGCTGGCTGATGTACTGTATGCCAGGCTACAACAAGGAGGGTTCAATGATTACACACTGTAGATCTGCCCATTAGACCCAATGAATCATATCAAATAACAGGGTTAATGTGGCCCATCGAGATTTCAGATTTTTGCTCCTATCAATAATCCTTGCATGAAAATGGGTTTCTGTACCCAGGCCAGGTGTGATCCTGAGTCATTATGGGGTTGGGTGAAGGCCAAGGCTCTCCATGTTCTCCATGATCTACAGAGAGGCTGGCAGAGCCCTGAGGGATGCCGCTGGCATGCTATCAAACAGGTAGTTGAGAGGATTTACGGCAGAACGGGTTCTGTTACTGTCGCAGAGGACTCGCTGCAAATGGAGGGGGGAAAGAGATGTAAGACGGCTTTTCAAGACACGATCTGGCCAGAGCAAAGCACAAGAGAGAGGTTTCACGCATCCATCGAAGGTTCAGATTCGTCCGTGTGAACAATTGAAACAAAAGCACGACATGCATTTCGTAATCCCCTGATTTACTGCAAAGGATGTTGATGACAAAAGCAGCAGTGTAGCACTGTCGATTGAGATAGCCATAAAAACATACCGCATCTTATGTTGGAATTTTCCGAATGGGCATGAATCACTGCTGTCACTAGGGGGCCAAGCACCACTTTTGCTGCTCAACATTGTCGGGTCATTCCTTTCTTTTTGAAGATGAGCCATGTTTCACGCCGGCTTGGGAGAGGACATTAGCCTGGTGTGAGACAGCATCCCCAGTAGGAAAAAAAGAGAGGGAAAGAAGGAAAAACACAAACACACTCACGAGGTGTGCGATAGTTCTCACCTCTGAACCCAGCAGTTGCTCAGAGGTTTCAAATCACCCTAACGACCACATAATGACCTCACTTCAGTCACCTGCTGCTGTGGCCAGGCGTGACCTGCCATCTATGCTGGAAAAAAAAAGTGAAAAAGCTGCAACCATTTAGAAATGCTGCTTGGAAACTGTGCGGGCTAGCATGCTAGTGCATGAGCTTCTCCGGAGTTAGCATGTCCGTCTCTATTTTTGTTAGTTGTAGGAAGTCATTGGGGCATCCGGAGGACATTAATAAGAAAAAAGAGTGCAAATGGTTTGGTTATTCTTCAAATCTGTTTGGTAGTAAAGCCATCAGGGACCTCAAACATGTGATGTTTGAGAAAACTGGAGAGAAGGAAACTATCTTGCTGGATACATCCTGCACCATGAACAAAGGCCTTTTTCCAAATGAGCCCTGAGGGACTACTGCAACGACCTTTAAACACTCCGAAGGTTTATGCTGCTTTAAATTTTTTTTTACATCTTCCCCTTGATATTTTGGCCTTTGGATGTTGTTTGCCAGGACTACAAGTCTTTATTTCAAATATGCGAAGCCACATATGTTGGCCTTCACTGGTCAAGGTTTTATATTTCGATGTTAGCTTGAGAAGTCATATTAAAGAAGGTCGCCTCTTTAGTACGACCACAGTTGGTTTGAATCTTAAAGCAGATTTTACAGAATTTTTAACAGGTACAATACATGTATCGTGGTCCCATGTGCTGTTTATTTGGCTCTCTTTGTAAATGTCGAGGCACTTATGGCTTATTTGAGAGGTGCAACCTCAACCGTTACTCGTCCCAATGCTCAACTCAGTTGCCAGAAAAGATCCTCCAGAGGCTTAGGAAAACAAACTTGCTTTTGTGCACCCACCACTTCAGTCCCTTATAAGGCCATTAGCACTTAACCCCATGATGAAAACTCCAACCGCCTCCAGCAATGAGCACTCAGTGACCATTTGCATGTCGGAATTAGGAAGCTTAAGCTGCCCTGCCAATTCCCATGAAATCCGTCGATATTTCTTTCATTTGTTCTCCATTTGCAATTAGTCGTGGTCAGGCTGATCAAAGGGGCCGGCCGGTCAGTTGCATGTGAACCAGCGTCCCTCGCAATGACATCCGCAAACCAGAATGAAATATGAAATATCAAGTTTCTGCGGATGCATGGGCTTGTAAAAAGGAGAGAGGGGGGAAAAAAAAGAAAAAGGCGAAAGAATAGGAGGATTTTCACACTGGTAATGTGAAACATTTGGTGCGTGTTGTGGGGCTCTGAAGAGAAAAGTCTGTAGCCAGAAAGCCGCCTGGCAGTGAAAAGAACCAAATCAGGCAAACATTAAAACAACAGCGGTTCCTGAGACCTATTGATTTAGATGTCATTTCAACTTCTTGTTACACTAGAGAGCTGCAATCTTGTGAGAGAGCACAACGCACTGGCAGAGTTCTCCAGCATGGCAAGGGCTACCGTGGAAAAAATGAAACACATTTGTTCATGCCATTTTTGATGTTCTGCATTTGATATATGAAAACAAAGATGCCAGAAAAATAACCACTTGCTTGGGGCCGTAGTAAATATTTTAGTGATAGAAATATCGTTTTCTGTCTATAGTGTGCAGTTATTTCAGGCTTTCCTCAAACCGTTAATGCTCTTAAAACATTTCTGACAGGCAAGACTTGGTGAAGAAGAATAATGACTGATCAGTAAAAATAACTAAAAAGTTAAAAAATTTATAGACTCTGACAATTTGAACCAGTCCGTGAAAGTCACTAGACTTAAACACTTAAGATTTCAAAAATAAAATGTATGCTATACTCCAGTTTCCCTTAAAAGAGAAAATACAACAATTTTCCAAGTTTCTGCAAGCTCAAATACTTGACATATATTGATGAATAAGTAATTCCATGTAAATTGATGTGAAATGCTCCTTTTTACAGAGACAGATTTGTTCAACTGTAGTAGGGATACCTCTGAAGAAGTTCCCTCAGAGTATTCATTGCATTATATTACATGACATTTGTTTGCATTAAAGTGTTGTATATATGCTGCCTGGTGTTTAAAATAATATTTTATTAATAAGAAAGTGTAAAAAATCATGATGGTGAGGTTTATGTAGCATTTGTAAGCAAAATAGTAGAGGTAGGAGAAATAAATCGATAGTGTCGTATCACAATATTTTTGGCATAATATTCTATTGATACAATGATGCATCAATAGTATCAATAATTCTTTAAAAACCGTTTATGATTTTTACCACTTATTTAATAAAAGTTTATTTTCGTACGCCTAATCTGATAATATTACTTCTGAAGTCCACAAGGTGGAGCAATAACTCGTTCTTCTCTTGCATCATTTCAAAATTTGGAAAGAAAGTCAAAGGCTACAGAATGGACTCCTAGACATATCCATATGTATATACATATATGTGACATCTACCTTTAAGTCTACCAATTGTAATAATATTTTATCGTGGATCAAATTTTGTATCATGGCTCAAACATCGTGATAGTATTGAATCATCGCGACTGTAGCAACTACCATCCCTACAAAACAGTCTTCAAAAGCACATATTTTATTAGATTTACCTCTGTTTTACTATTTAATATAAAACTCTGAAGACTTGTGTGGTTTCACTGTCATTTTGGGTAGTAAATAAATTGGCAACATTTACTTCAGGATTCCTGGTACCTATCACCACCAGTATAAAGCAAAATCTACTATGAACCATTTAGCATTAAGCAATTCCAATGACTTTTTTTAAAACCTCAGAGATTTAATTCTGTAGAAATTGGAGCATTTTCTCTTAGCGCAATAATAAAATGTTACAGCAAAAAGGGTTCTTTCAAATGACGCAGAAGAACTTCTTCAAGGAATTATATAGAAAACACTTTGTAATGATACCTTTTTTAAAGTGAACCTCAATATATAACGTTTTTTATTAGTACTGCATGTCCAAGAAATTACCCATTTAGGAACAGAAACCTTCTTTGTAAGACTGTATAAGAAAATCTGGCTAAAACATCAGGATGAATTACAGTCTAAACCCAAGTACAATGTAGAAGAATTAGATTAATTGATTATGTGGACTAAACGACACACTGCATCATCATTCTTCCATTGGAGGTAAATGCGGTGTAGGATTACCTCCCATCCTCTCCACTCCATCTTCTGTAAAGCGGTTGATTCAGGCACATGGAGCGAAAGAGAAAAGGAGGGTTTGGGGAAGGAAAGTGTGGAGGAGGTACTTAACTTTTTTTTTTTGCATTCCAGGCCTGACTTTTACCTCAGATGTTTCCTCTCAGCCCCAAAATGAAGTAGCAGACTTTGTAACAAACAGTGTCGGGCCTGGACAGGTGCGGTCCGCAATTAACCTCTAACGACAGAGCGTGTGGCCTCAGCCAAAGCTGTGAAAGCAAATAAACGGTAGGAGGGTTCAAGTGGACGGATGTGTAATTTGTGCCTAGCGGTGGGCAAAGTGTAACAGAAGCTAAACAAAAGCGCTTTATCTGTTTAGCAGACGCTCCCTCTTCAAACGCGGGGCAGCCTCAGCCGGTGCAAAAGGCCACGGTTAGGGATACAGTGTGTTTTTAATTGCCCTCTATGCCTTCTCCATGTGTGTGAGCCAGCTTCTAATCAAGACGGAGGGGGGCTAAAGCAGCCTATCTGAGGGAGGTCAGCAGTAACTGTGGTCGGTGTTTAAGCATTTGAAGCCGCTCTGTTCAGTCACCATATAAACTAGCCACAGGCGTGGGAGTTGACGGTACAAAGGGGCGCATAAATCTTAAAAGTGACTCTGTCAGTTTTACACCCAATTTCAGGCCATAATGGGATGAGGTGGAGAATGTTTTCCATTCAGAACATGTCACGAACACTTTACATCCAAGTTTTATCGTTTGTTTCTATCACTTGGGGACCCAACTGTGGCTTTGCAACTGAAGCTGAATGAAAGGAGGTTATACTTCTGAATGCTTTGAGTAGTATAAGTTGCATAGTTAGAAAGGCATCTATAAGTAGAAAAGAATCCTTTAAACCTTAGTGGTGCTTAGAGTTGTCATGATTCTAATTAGAACGATTACTTAAGAACCCTTTAATGCCCATTTTATACAGGAACAGTACAGGCGAATACATTCCCATGCATGCATTGAGGATTGTGGTAGGATAGCAGAACAACAGAAGAAAAAAATCAGAAATGATATCCCTTCACGTTCTATCCCATCCCTTCACGTTCTATCATCAGTGTTAAAATCTGCAATTTAAACTCCCATGTAGTACATCACACGAGTGAGTTAACTTTAAACCAAGTGGGAGATTTTCTTTTCCAATTTATGGCAAGAAATACATCAAAGCTGTAATATCTTTTCTGTAATATATCCCCCGAGCAAAAGCTGATGAAAAAAAAATGCTGATATAAAGCTTGAAATGTGTTCAATTTATACAGAGCGTTCCTGTAAAAAACTCGTTTTTCTTCTGTGGCAAAAAGATATTCCTAAAAGCCCTTTATTTTTAAGCCGAAGACAATATTGCCTTGTCACTAATTGATGGTTTTCCCTGCCAGCCGTGCACATTTTATAAGTTCTGTGTAGTGATGTAATTTTGGATGAAAAGTACTGTGAGTTTTATTTTACTTGATGTGCCTTGAACTCAGATCATTTCTCACTCTGAAGGCAGTTACAATATAAATGGAATGATATCAAGGCAGAAACATCCATTTAGAAACAACGCCAAGGATATTATCATTTATCTTCAGTGTATTCGCTTTTAAGTGCAAGTATGTGGATTAAATAAATAGGTGGTGTAATATTTCATAGTGGACCAATGGTATTCACTTAGCAGTATCCATTGAATAACAGATTTATATATTCAAGGTAATAAGATTTTTTTTAAAATCAGAAAACAAAAAATCCTTTAAAGTAAAGCAGCCACACAGGGTTCTTTGTGCAAACCCATAGAAGGACCACTTTTACTTCTAAAGAGCCATGTTTAAAGAAGGTGGTATAAAAGTTATTTACTATTTTAAGGGTTCTTAGAGTCTTTAGATTACGTAAAAAGTATTTAAACATCAAAAAATCAGGTCTCGTTTTTTTCCAATCAAAAGTGGTTCTTCTGTAGCATTGCACATGGAACCCGTTCTGACACCTTTACATTGCCAACACCAAATCTTTTCCTACAGTGCAATCCCTGCACCATTTGACCCCACATGATCATCACCACATCCCGTAAGTCTTTCCCTCATTTGTAGCCCAGTGCCCTAATCCTGGTGTCTGGTTTAGATCTTTTAGTTTATGGGGTGATGCAGGGACCACCACCAGGCTCTAATTGCTTCAACATAACCTCTCACTCCTTTGGTCATGATTAGTTTTCCTAGCCCTCCATCATGCGGTTCACGAGCAGGGAGGGGTCTGGCCCTGTTAACACACTTTCCAATGCCATTCACGGACAACAACCGCCATGGCGGCTTAGGTCAAGCTGCACGCCCACCAAAACTACACTTGCTACTAGTGAAAGCTCCTGAGACTAGATTCTACAAACACATGCAACTGATCTGTTAACGGCCAGGTTTAGACGGCACATTGGAGCAGGGAAATCACCAAACGACCTTCCAGGCCTGGAGATGGTGTAGGCCTTACACTGTAAAAAGTACAAATAAAAAAGTGTTTTCATTTAAAAACATGCACTTTTTAAGTAATGCTTTGTATGCCTTTAGTAACATTTTGTGTTTTTGAGGTTTTTGTTTTCTACTTTAGAACTTCAGTGGCCTCAATTGTTTTACAGAAGTCTAGTTAATCTTTTAAATGTTTGTTTGTTTGTTTACTTTTTCTGCTGTATACTTTAGAAAGACTTTAACCACGAGAATAAGTGCCATCCATAAAAGATTTAGTTCATAATGAAATTGCAACATTATTGTAACACATCTAAAAAAACCTTTACAGTAAGTCAGCTGACCCACAGATAAAACTGTTTTATATGAAATATGTCCCACAAGCAATTCTAAACATTCAATTAATTCATATTTGTGAATAGAATAGGATTTGCATTGTTATTTTGCAAAAAGTAATTTCTTTTTCATCATTTCTTTTTACTTAAAGAAAATTGTCCAAAGTGCAGACCTTCACATATTGTATAATTCTATTACTATATAAGTACACTTAATAGTATGCAATGGCACGTAGGCTTAATAAATAATAGACTTGTCTCATTGGACAACCTTCCACAACCTAAGCTGAACTCTTTCTTCAAGAAGTTATTTCAGGTTGTTTGCACACATTATCCCAATTAACACCTTCACTAAATAAATAAGTGTATATGTTATTTGATCCCTCTGTCACTCGCCCCACACCCCAACCCCACGACTATCCACCTCATTGGGCCACAGAGTCAAGCCAGGTCTTTTGTTTTATTTCCTCTCGCTAAGGATTATGTTATATGAGGACTGTCAGCGTCTCTTTGATACCGCTCCTGGAAGCTAGGCTAGGCAAAAGCAATGACTTCAACATGTGCCTAATCAGACAGCCAAGCTTTGGCGAATTGGAGCTGCGTTGTAGCTTTCAAACACGGCTCAGCTTTTCTGAATTAAGTCTACTGCCCGCTAGAGTCAAAGTGGCGGTTCAGCCAAAGACCTAATTCACACAATTTCCTCCCAAACACTAAACGCAGGCAATCAGCCGAGACACGTTCGGAGTGTGAAGTTTGCTTCTTTAGTTTTGCACTGGAGCTACACGTCCAAATCATCACACACTCACCTCAGACAACGTAGAGTTAAGTAAAGTGACCATTTATCACACATGAACACAGCACACAGTGTGAACAGTGAACAGTGTGAAATTCTTCCTCTGTATTTAACCCATTCACTAAGTGAAGCAGTGGGCAGCCAGGAACACAGCGCCTGGGGAGCAGTGTGTGGGGACGGTAGCTTGCTAGCTTGCTCAAGAGTACCTCAGTGGTGCCACTAATAGTCCTGGGACTCGAACCCATGGCTTTCTGATCACAGGCCTAACTCCCTTACCACCAGCCCACCGGATAATTTCAAATGGACATTTCAGAGAAACATGCTGTATGGCTAAAAACAGCAGCCTGAGTTTTGTCATATGGTGACATGACAGCAATGTCAATAAACATGTAGTCATATGCAAACGTTTATTTTGTTGAATGTAAGATGCTGGAGACAAAATAGAAGCATTGTGTAATATATTTAGTTTTTTCCTTAATGTTAAATGCAGAAATACAAAGCAGGCACTACAATTAGTACTAAAATGCCACTTTTTGTTCTGTTCTCTGTAGCTGGACATTTTTTTCATTATCAAAAAAATATATATATATGTATTGTGTACATGACTGACCGTATTATTGATTTTTAATTATCATTTGTGTACAACAGTATTGTTCATGTTGCTTAATATTTCTAGCAATTCTTTTCTAAGAATAAAACTCTTGAACGCAGACAAGATGAAGTGGAATACGCTGATATAAAGCTTCCTTTCTTCTTATTACACATTTTATGACACAGCGCAGGAATTCCCTCCCGACTGACTTTGGTGTGCCGAGCATGAAGAAGAATTCTCGCTCTCACAACTGACACAGAGCAATCTGTTTATATGATCGTCTGCTTTCATGTGGTACGGGGGCTAGGATAGGGGCTTGGGCTTATCTCTCAGCAGCTCATCCTCAGATGGAATCTAGGATCGCATCGCTACTTTTACCCCAACCTCCAGAGAGAAATCACAGCTCTCCACAATCCAAGGCTGTTTTCCTCACCACGCTGCTCTTTTATTGAGTAATAAAGTTACTATGAGCACCACTTCAATTTCCCCTGAGAATGAAGCGATAAAACAACAGTTTGTCCAGGCACATAAAAACAAGTCAAGTGCATTTCATTGGCTCGTTGAGTGGGTTTCACTTATATTCTTCTCTTTGGTTGGTCAAAAAACAAAACAGTGAGATCCCTAAGTTTCCAAACCGTTAATCTTCTTGATCAGATTAAATCTATGAGGGTGGTGTCCAGGCAGCAATATGCAAAATCATATTAACTGATGCCTAATGTTTCAGGCATAAATTAAATACAGTTTGGATATTTTCTTTGCTCTTAAAAGTAGAACAAACAATTCCTGAGAGCAGGTTACACAAAAGTAATGAATATGTGGGAAAGCATGGAGCGCATCACTACACAAGTCTGATGCAATTTTCTCATCTTACTTTTGTTTCATTGCAGTCATTTGGCAAAATTCTATTAAAATTGTATGAAATCATCCCGTTATTTCAAATAGGCCTGCTTATTGGATTTTTTACATACTCTTAGCTCTTAAAATGCAGGGCACAGTTTCGGCTTAATGGTCTTTACTGCTGTTTTTATCTATGCTTTGTTCGTTGTTCACTGTAGTAAGGGGGGAAATGTTATTTAGATTTTTTGTTGCAGTTTTTTTTTTTAACACTTGTGGGTTCATTTATTTGAGCGGCACGGTGGCGCAGGGGTTAGTGCTGTTGCCTCACAGCGAGAAGGTCCTGGGTTCGAGTCCCGGGTTGGGCGCAGGGTCTTTATGTGTGGAGTTTGTATGTTCTCCCCGTGACCGCTTGGGTTTCCTTTGGGGACTCCGGTTTCCTCCCACCACCAAAAACATGCGTGCTTTGGGGAATAGGTGAACTGAGCACTTTAAATTGCCCATAGGTGTGAATGTGAGTGTGAATGGTTGTCTGTCTCTATATGTGGCCCTGCAACTTGCTGGCAACTGTCCAGGGTGTACCCCGCCTTCGCCCATTGCAGCTGGGATAGGCTCCAGTCCCGACCCTGAATGCATTTATTGCAAAATTTCTGTTTGGACTGATGACAGGAGATGTATATGTTCACATCAAACTTAAACAATAAAGAAAGTATACAGTGGGGTTTGCAATGAAGTGTCAGCTGGTACTGAACTACTCTTCAGACTCGTTGCCACCTCGAGTGCATCTCGAATGTCTTTAAAGTAAAACGGCGACATTTCAAATTTGAATAAACTCTGATGTTTTTGTAAATATTTCAATGATTCTGTTCTTCACTGAAATTGTTAGGCTGATAAAATATTTGGCTGTAATAAAAGGTAATAATAATACATACATTTTCACTAGTGGTCTTTCACTTGGACATACAACAAAGGTCATTTAGTCATGTTTTAAGTTTTATTTCAAAATCATGCACGAACAATGTGCGGCTGAGAAAATATATGTTGTTTTGTACTGACTGGGTTAATACACATATTAAAACCCTGGATGCAATTTGGGACAGCAGCTTGAAACCACATTCGTCTAAATGCATTGAGCAGTCACTGAAAACTGACATATGCCAAAGCATAAAAGATAAAACAGAATGTTTGGGGTTATAGCAACAAAATTGATGCTCCTTTTGCCTGGTCAAGGCTACTGGTTTAAAAGTGCGACTGGACCATTAGTCCAAAAGGACAGATGGCAAAAAAGTTTTCTCATTCTGTTATTCAAATGTTTTACCATTATTTTCAGTTTGGGTGCCAAACACCTGGTTATTTGTTTGTGTGTATTGTTGTGGTACACACTAATATTTTACTTCCAAACACAGATCACACCCTCTTAAAAGCTGGACTGTAAGCAATGCATTCCCACAACCATTCCCTTAACAACAACAAAAACTGTTCTGAAGATGCCTAGCGGCTCTCTAAAGCCATGACATATTTATTGTTATAAATTATATCACAAAAAAGGGTGCTAGATCAGCTGACGAAGTGCTTTCAGCCATGCATTGAACAAGATAACATCAAAATGACAGTAAACAAAGTCTAATGTAAATAGTAGCGCTCTAACCTAACCATAAATTGTAAAAAGTGTGAGAAATAAAGGGTTATTAAGTATAATATGCATTTAGTAGGAAGCTTTGTTAAAATATTTCTTATTAATAATATTTATTAGGGCTGAGTGCCTGCAGTTCGGAAGACCATCTACACATTGAACCCCTATCAATTGTTCATTTTATATTATCATCTGTATTTTGGTTTATGGTCAGTGTACAAAGAATCTATCTAATGAGAAGAAACATGTATACATTATTGCAGATGTTTCTTCTGTGTACAATAACTAGACTGACTTCAAAATTTGGGAGAAAACAACATAACGCTTTCATAAAACAACACTGTTATGCGAAAACATAGTGAGAAAGCGGTCATCTAATTTGGCACAGGCAGTTTGGAGTCAAAACAAAGCTAACGTTTTCCACTGCGAAAGACCAACCCTGCGCACCGGCAGGCAATGGAAAATTTGTCTGTTCATGGAAAAATGGTCAATTCACAGAACAAACTCGTATTGACGCCTTAACATACGCGTCCCTGTTTTCTAAAAACAATGCTGTATTCCCTAAAACAAAACATTTGCACCCTCAGTCCTTTTTGGAACTTTGAACTTGAGCCAATTTGAGGGATTAGGCCATAGCAACCATCACTCTGGGGCAACATTGAATAATGAAGCTGAACTGACCAATAAGAGGACCAGACATCTGCCTATGGGCTTCCATTCAACCCAACGCTGACTTGGAACCTGGACAAGGGGTTGCTCAGAAGGTTTCAATATCTGAGAACTGTTCTTTTCCACTTTACGGCATCCTGTAACACAAAACGGTGGGAGACCGTAAAACTATTTGCATGTGAAACATTAAAATTAATTCCTTCTTTCCCGGTTACATTAGCACACCGTATCTGGCTGGTGGTTTTTGGTCTTGGTTTTTCTTGATTATAAAGCTCTGCTTCTCTTCTGTCAGCTTGAGCTACAGAGAATAGTCACGTCTCACCTCCAACAAGGTGTGTGTGTTGTAACCCAAAGCCGGAACAAGCATTTGCAGAACAAGATCCTACCCCTGTTTTAGAAGGTATTGAAAAGGCACTTTTTGGTAAGCTCCTGTTTCCACATTTGGAATTTCCAACTTGAAAATGACATGCTTTTGCCATTTAACAGCATCTGCCTGTGGCTTAAAAATAACTAAGTGATTTCTCTGGAGGCCTTCTACTTCCTTCATACATAAAGGGCCTGAATCAAAGTCTCCAACATATGTGCTAACAGTTTTATGTCCTGCACTGGCCTATAAGAGTCAGGGCAGACTTAATATGTTACAAAACATCTGTGAACATCTGAGAGTCTTAAGGATGTCAGCTGATTACATCATAGTACCAAAATACTTGTTATAAAAACTGCGGCCTATTTGGACAGCCATTTGTCTTTTAGGACACAACATAAGGATGTAGATTAAGATTCTGTACCAAAGCACAGATAAAATGTAGAGCTGCTAATATTAGTCATTTTAGCTATGGCATTTGGGCCATAAATATCAAATCATAGTCAAAAAATGAGGAGCAACATAATCGTGCTAATTCCTACTAGCATCCCTATTCACCAGCTCCCTTCATTTGAATTAAGTGTCAGTTAATTTGCAAAACCCAACCCCTTAATTTAACCTTAAAATAAGTTTTAAAGCGTGAAACCCCTAAAATCTAAGGCTTTAAGAAGGTTCTATTATTTAAAGGAGGAAATTCGAAAAAGTATGGGGAAAATTCAGTATTTTTAAGCCTTAAGGTGTAAAATTAATGTGTTTGGTTTCAGAATCAGTATAAGAAAACTTGATTGATCCTGAAGGAAATTGCTTAATTCGTAGTGAAACTAACAGTAGTGCACAAGAATGATTGTTGGTCATTCTATATTAAACCCAAACATCTAACGTTTGTAATCTAACACATGTAACCTTATACCCTTTACCCAGTATTCCCTGAGTAACTAATTCAGTAACAAGCCCTCACATACAGCTGCAGCTGTTTACCATTTGATAGAAATCCACTAGTTAAGCGGCTGCTCATAGTCACAATCAGTATTGACATCTTTCAGGCGTGAGGGCTTTCTCTCACAAAATTTGTCCCACAAAAAAAATTCAAAGCATGATTGTTTGATTCCACCACCACTTTTTAATAATACTGATGTTTAATACGTCAATCTAGTGTCTGAAGGCCTAACCAATGGGAATGCTCACTACCTATCTAGCCAGATAACCTGGATGAGAAAAAATATTGAATAATATTCCATTGGGCTCATCAAGAATTTAGCTATTATTTCCAAATCTTAATAATGCAGCTACAGTTGTACTGTTTGTTAGGTTTCAATACAGTTGATATTACTGAATATATATAGACTAAAACTTGATGGTGTCACATGATTTGCAGCAAGTGATTATTTAGGCATGAGGCTTGCACAATGCTAATCGAGAGACAGTTACTTATTACCTTGTTAGCAAAACTATAAAACCAGACCTCATACCCAAAATATGCCTTGGCTAGTTGACTACCTTTGGAATAAGTGGGAAAATTATGAAATTAAATTTTTGGTTGAACCATTGCTATAAGTGAAAGGTGGACAAAAGCACTGGGCTCATCAGTCAGAGCTCACAATGAATCCATGAGTCCAGGAGAGTCTCCTGGGTGCCTCAGCCTCACGCTTCATCCTTCAGAACTCATCTGAAGATCAGCCAGCTGCATGCAGCTTGCCAGCTCCAGACCCCATCTAAGAGCATTAATTGGCTGAAGTCGGTGATGGACCAAGTCTCCCTCCAGCTCCATGTCCATTTCTCTGCCTGGAAGGTTGGAAGCACATTTGTCTCAAATGTCTGCGCTGATCCTTGTTTTTTTTTCTTTTTTATATTTTTCCTTCATTTTTTTGGCGCCACTTGTTCATGCAGTGCCAGTGAGTCGCTGGAAGTCTTCATTCATTCAAATGTCAAAGGGATGTTATTTCAGCTAATGTCACGGCCTGGATCCATTTCTTTAACTTATTACAAAACTATAAAATGAGAGGCTGAAAGTAAATTGACCTCACTTGACAGTATATGTGCGTGTGCACTGCGTTACACAGCCATTACATGGTATTTATGATATGACAATTGCATAGGTATTTCATTATGCTGTGCAAATTCTCAATTTATATTCGCAGAGGTGCTGGTGAATTATGGTGGAAACTGCTTAAAGATCTGGAGTGAATCTTCCATATCCAGGCTCCCTCGAGTGTTCCTATTGACACATGGCAATAAGATGTTAGTTTGTTTGAAGTTGTTTTTTTGTTGGGGGGGCGGGTGACAAATCTTCACGTTACCACTCTTGGAAGGGGCAGTCTTCGGCACATCTGCCGGCCTGCGGAAATACCAAAATCCTGCATGCCCTTTTGATTGTTACATTTAAGATATCATGTGTGCTACCAGCTCGGCTGCTGCAAAGCATTAGGCTCAGTAACCGACCGCTTGTAAAATACTTTTGGAAATGCTATAGACAAGGAAAAGGGAGAAGATGAGGATTCCACATGGTTATCCTAGGAGATGATAAACAAAGGGATAAGGTGATACACTTTAAGTGATATATTGAGCACATGTGGGATTGCACAAAAGGCAGAAGGAGAGAGAAAGAGAGAAGAAAGGGAGGAGGGATAGGAAAGGCAAGAGTCGCACCGCTGATTTATTCTATGCCTTAAAGACTAGTGTATCCAAGAACAAGATTAGTTCAGTAGATCACATCACCCTACATCGTTTACAGATTCGCTCTCCTCCCCAATGTTGTCACAGAAAAGGCTGGAAGTAGGAGAAAAGGTTCTTGTTAAACCTGGTGGTGGACTGACAAGGGGTCATAACTACTCGAGCTCGGAAAGAGTCTTCCAGGAACAAAAGGGAACCTCCAGCAGAGATTAATGTGCTCCTTTATATATTCCAATCTAGATTCCAGATCCATTTTGCTTTTATGGCTTTCCGAGCATTCCTTAGGCATTGTACACTCATGGAACTGGCTGCTTCATCCCTTTGAACAGATCAAGCCAGAGTAACCGCACCTAGTCCACTTGAAGCAGACCTCTTTAGCGGACAAGCCGGTCTGGAGAGTTCATCTTCACAATCCTGTGAAGAGGGCTGAGGCTCTTCAAATCCTCCGTGTTAACTTTTATGGAAAGTGTTTATGTAGGGTCAGGGACACCGGCTTACACTTCTGTTTCCACCAGCCTGAGGTTTTTACAGTGAAGCTGTGCGCTCTGTGTTCACAGGACATAACAAGGTATAGGAGCATGCGTCCCCTTTAACCTCAAGCTTTAAACACAAAACCCCTCGATATAAAGCAACTATGTGGGATTTTGCGCTCTTTACCTAAACACCCTCTCCTGTGGCCAGTTCCGTGGCTTTGGCAAGGCCTGGCAGGCATGTTGAGTGTGCGGTAGCTGGTGGGCACAGCTTGATTAGTCATTGCAAAAGCTTCGTCCAGGGAGGTCGGACTCATTTGCAGGCTTAGCCTTGGAGCTGCAATGTATCACATCGCCAGGAAGGCCACTAACCGAGCTGGGGAGGGCATCTGCTTTCTCCAGCAGAGGCCTCTGCAGTTTAACAACCTGCCACCCACTGGGGAAGAATACACCAAAAGGGAAAACAAACCCAGCAGAAACATCACATAAGTGGGCTTGGTGGACTTAAGGAAAGTCCTAGTCAAGAGCCAGTCAGGTAAATGAAGCACATAGACAAACAAGAAGTTCAAATGTAGGCTACAAATCTTGATTCTCATTGTGAAGTTAAAGGGCTTAGAGGTTTTGGTTGGAGTTAGGGGTGGGGGTGATGGCAAGGGATGATCCAGTGTTGATGGGCCATAATCCACTTCCCCTTTTCCCAAGCACTCCGCTTTGTGTACTCCACTGATCCAGCTGTCTTTGGTAATCAGCAGGACTGGTAACTGATCCTGTGATGGATTGGTGTTGTTTGAGCTTCCACTTTCAAGTGTCCTTCCCAAGCAGCATGAACGATAACATGGAAAAGCAGGAGATCACATTTATGGGCTTTTGTTGAGGAAGTAGCTTGAGAAATGGCTCTATGTATCAGAGAACATGTTCGAACTCTCCCTTGCATTCCTCTTGGGAAATAACTCAGTCACCCTTCGATGCAGACAATCATCTTACCCAGTTAAATATGTCTCATCTAAGCATCATCTGTGTTGTACAATGTATCAGTACACCAGTGTCATCATTTCTGAGAAATCAACCACTCAAAACTCTCTGACTGTTCCACAGCAAAAGCTTTATCTCTCCAGGAAGTGCAACACCAGAGCCACATTCCTCATTGCAAGTAAACCTCAACCGTATTCCAGTCCTTACCTGGAATTTTATGCCACTTGCAGTGATAGCACAATGCATCCTCTCATACGAGGTGCCGTTATCTAGGACTTTGGTGTTGTAGCACGGCGCACGATGAGGGTGAAAGATCTTAAACGAAAGGAACACTTGAGACAACAGTCCTATTGTAGTTCATAAGAAGCAAAAGCTTGTAAAAAGTCAGTCAGCATTATGTTAGTCATTTCTTGTTAGGCTCTGCTCTTTCTTTGATCACATATTAGTATTATTGAGTGATGAACAACAGTCAACAGCCAACACTGGAGCTTTACAACAAAAGAGGGCTTGTGGAGTCTTGCGGAGTCTCCAGAAGAGGAACATCCTCCAGGACCTCTCCTGTGGATTACCTTTCTAGGCTTAAAATGCTTAAGAAGCAGTAAGACTAGATGAGTAGAGTATTTGGATAGGTTTAAAACTTGAGACTGTAAGAAGCATAAAGTCTCAAGTGACATCACCCAGTCAAGGATTGATCGTCACAGCTGACTCCCATGAACAGCATAGTTCCTTATTCAAGGGTGATTATTTATGTTACTAATTCCACAGATTACATATACATTTAAACTGATGCTTAAAGACTTTTAGAGATTTTTTAATTTATTTGTGCTCACTGTGTGTGTGTGTGTGTGTGTGTGTGTGTGTGTGTGTGTGTGTGTGTGTGTGTGTGTGTGTGTGTGTGTGTG
>JBBPCW010000039.1:8418196-8431211 GCA_037974425.1 Phenacogrammus interruptus | reverse complement strand
GTGTGTGTGTGTGTGTGTGTGTGTGTGTGTGTGTGTGTGTGTGTGTGTGTGTGTGTGTGTGTGTGTGTGTACATTGGCAGAATATGACTGCCACTGTCTTGGTTTTTTTTTATTTTGTTTTAGTACTATTTGTGTATACATTTTGATGTTTCCCTGCTGACCATGGAGTCTACCACTGTTTTGGTCCACGCCTGAGCAACGTTACACCACAGCTAAGAGGCTGCCTGGACTGGTTGCCTGAATGATGCTACCAGCCTTGTCACCTGAACAAAGCTATACAGACACAAGGCCTCTTATACGAATACGACCAGCTCTGTGTCCGTATACCTTATTCTGTAGAGTTTTTCCTCCTGCCAGTTGGGAACATGTGTCTGTTGTAGGTTGTTGTGTTTATTGCTGATTGCGTATTTGTTACTGTTCTGAGATATCTTATGGTTTGAGAACATTTATTTAATTTTGTGGTTTGCAGCATATACTAATTATTATTTATTCATTTAACATTTCAAGTAACACCTGCAACATGTCTTCTTTTTACACTTTATATGTATAAAGTTACACATTTTACACTTTACATACTATAAAATTGATCATCTCCTCAAGTTATAGCATCATTGTAAGGTTTTTTAATGGTCCTGTACAAGCATGTATCAAAAATAGCAGATTTATGATTTGTGATCAAATGGATTAAAAGGAGAATGACTGTGTACAGTGTGCACTCAAATGTTCCCTGCAACTTGTTACATGCAAAAAATGACACATCCTGTACCAAATGCACCTTTGCTGGTTTAAGCTGACCTTTCACTTCTCTTGGCCAATTTTTTCCGCTCAGCAAACCTGATACTAAGGGGGATGCATCCAAGCAAGATCGCATGCTGCCAATAGTCCATCATTCAGGCCTTGAGAAGAAAAAAAAGAACAAACAGGAGAGAAAAAAGAAGAGGAGAGAGAAAGTGAAGGTCTGGATGTAATTAGCCCCTCCCCATGTCAACACTAGCTGCATCTAGCGATGGCTTTAGCGGACCACTCTGCCTGTCAGGACCCCTGCTGGGCTCGTTGGGGTGTCCCTGGAAAAAATGTGTGCCAAAGCATTGGGAGGAGGCCCAAAGAAAAGGCCCGAGAGCCGGCCCTCCTCATCCTCCGGCCGCCTCCCTCCAGCCCTGCAGCTCCAGAGCCCACAGCTGCTCGTGTTAAAGTTCGCGCGAAAGAATGAGAAGCCCGCGCTGGGGCTGCTCATAAATAACCCCCATCTCCTCCAGGGGGGCGGACGAGAGAGGAAGTGCCTTTTTGATACTTATTACAGATGCAGAATATTTCATTTTGATAAGGCAAGGACTTTGTTAGATTCCTTGGATCTTGGCAGGGAAGCGGTGCTGAGACCCTTGATTTGATGTGTTTATTGTCCGTATTTTAAGGCATATACAGCAAAGAAGCCGGGTGAGAGTGCGTGACTGAACCATCTGAAGAATGCGAAGAGTGTCCCCTAAACAAACTCTGATGGGTGTGTTACAACTGGGCTTCTGGATAGGATTTGTAATGGTTGGGCTGTTAATGCCAAGTTGAGACTTCAGAGCAGCATTGTTGTTGCCTCTAGGCAACAGATGGGACATCCACTACATACCAAGAGAACACATAAGGGATGATACTACACATCGTTATAGGAATTTTTTAGCATTTATATTGCAGCACTAATCATTGCTTTAACTGATGTTTGGTAAAGGCATCGAGTCATTCCGAATAAAAAGGGAGTTAACACAAGAACTATGTCTTCTAATCTAAGGCATGTATGTAATCTAATAGAACGGGCTTCAGAGAAAGGCCCTGGAGCGACCTCAAACGTACGGCCCGTTGAGAGTATTACGTCTTCAGCGGATGGAGGTACAAATAGAGGACTGTATAAAATATGACTGCAACATACATTAACATTCAACAGCCTGAGAGAAATGAAGACAAGCCAAATTCAGTTTCACAAAGGAAATGTTGTCAAATCCTAATAAAATGGCTAGTCACTGATATCTCGTTAAAGGAGTGTCGCCCCATATCTTTTATAAGTGCAGATTTCAGATGCTAGATCCACGAGAAAATCCATCATGAGAGGTTTGCTTGTGTAAAAGCTCGCCAGAAAAGCCAGGACATTCCTATTGAGCAACGCTGTTAACTGAAGTCATTACTAAAGTTGAACAGAACAGGCATCATTAACTGAAAGTGATAAAAATCTGATGTGGAGAAGTTTGCGGAATCCCAGTGAAAGCAGGGAAGCTTTTAGACAGGGCTTTTTGGGTCTGAGTCGCTGAGCACCACATCTTGCGTCACCCAACGACTCAGCAGGGTCAAGTTTGTTACAAGCCAACGCATTCAAGCATTACTAGACCAGAACGGTCCTGGCCATTTCCTTTAACATGTGGTGCCTTTTTGAAGTAACACAGATTGTTATATTCACTTTGCTTTTCCCATCAGTTAGTCAATTTAAACCAACTCAATTGCTTTGTCATCCTCCGTGGTCCTATATTATTCCTAGCTTCCTCCCAAACAATAGTCCATATATTCTGATGTGTTATAAAAGAGGTTCAATTGGGCCATTAAACCCTACTTCATTGTGTAAGAGGTGGTCACCGAAGGTACAAGCGTGGAAGCGGACACTTAGGGGTAATGATAAAATAATGTCGATAGCCAGATTTGGAAAAGGCCCATTAGCATGGCACTGTTAGAGAAGGAAAGGCTTTTTTTATGACTTCCTTTAAAAAAATTGATTCCAATTTATAAGTAGGGTTCCTGCAAGGGTGTCATATACAATTCCCCCTGTGCTCTTCCTACTAAATCTTTCAGGCAGAAGCTTTTAAAACTTCAAATGCACTAATATCCCCTTACATATGTCATGGTATACCCTATATAGGCCTGGTCATTCAGTGCCTTATATACCAATGTGTATGCTGAGAATGATGATTTTCCAGGGAAGAAAGGCAGACCCGCACACCGTAAAAGACGTGCACATGGTGTCTGGCTTTTCCATCACCTCGGCAGACAGGACCAGCTCGTCACAGGTGGCTGTCAGGGTGTCCACCGCGTGGAGCCTGTCTTCTAAGCACAAACAGGCCTCCCATCATCCATTACTCAGCCATGATCATTCTTCAGATGAGCTGGACTGCTGCCAAGGCAAATGGCTTTAGTGTCAGCTCAGACCGGTGATTTAGAAAGCTTAACGAGTTTAAAGGGAACGTCCGGCAAAATAAGCCAGCAATATGAGAAATCTAGCATCTGTAAAACAAAAAGGAATATCTGAGCACATATTCTGACTGAGATCACCTGGTTTCTCCCTGAAAGCTTTGCAGAGTGTTTCCCACCAAGCAACAGTGCTAATAACTCAATGTCACAGACTCACAGTGATGGCAAAGGCAACAGAAAAAGAACGTTAAAAACTTAGCATCATCACAAGCTTAGGTTGGTGGAAAAAAGCTCAGCCTCCGTTTATGGTGAAGAACAAGAGTGCTGCACTGGGTCGTCCAGAGACTGCTGGAAACCCACACGCCATGACGTTTCTTTTTCCGAACGATGTCTGAGTGAGAAACCAAATCCTCCATCTTGAGCAAAAGAGCAAACGTGGAACCACGCCACTCCTGTCTCACCCGTACGTTCCCTAATCAGGAGGAATGCTCGCCTCCACCTCCACTTACAACCCGGAGTAACCAACCTTCAGAATCAGAGTATTCCTCACAGCATTAGACATGACAATTGTTGTATTTTACTGTCACTGTTGATTAAAAACTATATAACTCTGGTTAGCTGATGTGCAGTCAGTGCATAATTTTCCCAGCCTTTTTCCAGTTATCCCAATTTCAATCACAACACATTACAACAGAGTCCTAAACCCCATCTGTTCACAACTGGTATTCCCTCATCCAGCATTTACCTTTATTTTATTGTGTTCATTTATGACATTCTTTTTGTACCAAAAGCAGTGGTCATTATTTTTTGATAATGTGGTAATGACTATTTTCCAACCTCACTTTGTCTCTTAGAATATAAACAGGCAATTATTCTTATGGGACTGGAAAAACAGTCTAGGCTAAAACACTCCTTACAGCATGAATCTGGTGGAGCTAAAGGACTGTAGGCTGATATGCAAACAGCATGGAAATGTATTTGTTTAACTGACATCACAAAAACAGTGAATTCAAAAAAGGAAATATTTTTGGTACTGATTTTCCATTTAAGGAAAAAGGGGAGTAAGATACGAACCTCTTTACATTTTGTATCATTTCATACATTTTTTGTTTTATTGTTTTTCTGTGATGTGTTTTCTGTCAATTGTTTTTCATGGTATGACCACTTTAAGTGTTTCTATACAAAGCACATGGTGGCAGTGATTAACAACATCTCAATACTTACCGATGGTTTAATATAAACCGTTTCCCAACATAGGACTAATAAACGCCATTCGGGTGAGGTGCCTCGTGGGGTCAGCCAGCATAAATCTTTTATCCCGTTACTGTAACTTGCAGCTTGAACTTAGAAAGCAGCAGCTGAGCGGCATATGGCGGACCCCCTGCTGCTCCTGCGAGCGTCTGACTATAAGTTTCAACACTTCGCAATACAGACCAACGCAAACATTTAGGCTGTTTTTGCCCCTGCCTAAACATGTACTGTCCAGTTCAAATGCTTTATGTTCAATTCCATAATATGAAAGTATTGGAATATTTTTGCTATTTTTGATTTTTACTGCGATTTTTATACAAGACGTGGTCGGGCCCGGGTCTTTCATCTGGGGGCACTGTACATCCGCACTTCATTTTGACGGAGGCGATATAATTTTTCTTTCCAAAAGCCTGCGAGTTTTTCTTTTTTCTTCATAATTCTCCCACAAAATTCCTTTGATGAAAATAGTAGCCAGGCTCCCAGAGCTGTTTTGCAGGTGAGAATATTTCTAAGCCTCGCTGATTTTCTATAATGAGCAGCGCACCATAAATCATTCGTCCTTAAAGGGTCCTTGAAGAAACAGAAAGTAAGAAAAAATAAATGGGAAAGTGGTCATATTTTATGCCATATTTTGAATCAGGTCTTTCACCAAATGTAATAAAATGACTATATAGTATCTGTGATCCAAATCTCACTTGGAGACAAGGGTTTATTAACAGAGAATTGTAGCCATTAGGGTTCAACATACTCCACTATACAGGACGATAAGATTTTTGTAGTGACTTTGATATGTAATACCAAACGTTTTAGGCATTATAAATGGCAATTAATAATAAATTCTTAATTTTAAAAAAAGATTTCATTATAAAGTCACAGTCTCAAGACCACAGCAGTTGCATTTTACAAAATGCGTTTCTTTTATGATGAACAGACTGAAAAAAAAACATTCCTTGTAGTGTCAGAGAGCACTGTGCACTTGATCTGCAACAGCGTTTAGATGCTAGAATCCAATAACTTTCTATCAGAGCCAACATTAACTTGTTCAGCAATTTGTGCTACAGTTGTTGTTCTGTGGGATCAGTCCAGACAAGCTAGCCTTCTCTTCCCATCATTGAGTCATTGGTGCCCATGACTCTGTCACTGGCTCTCTAGTCATCCTTCCTTTTGGTAGATACCAGGAACACCCCCACAAAACATTTAGGAGAAGCTCTGACTCTGATCTAATCATTGACAATTTGGCCCTTGTGAAAGTCACACACATACATACATGAATACACACACACACACACACACACACACACACACACACACACACACATATCAGAATCAGAATCAGAATCGCGTTTATTGGCCAAGTGTGTGAGCGAACACATACAAGGAATTTGATTCCGGTAGATGGTGTCTCTCAAGTACAACACAATAAAAACAACAACAATAAATAAAAGATACAATAAACAATATACTGAGCAAATATAATATACAATAATAAATCTACAATATGAATACGTACTATGGATTTATATTCATGACTATAAGATAAATGTTAGCAAACATATATAGTACTTTTATACATATATGTTTATACTATTTATAAATATAGATATATGTGTGAATATATATATATATATATATACACACACACACACACACACACACACATATATATATATATATATATATATATATATATATACACACACACATATATATAATATGTCTAGTTATTATATGTATATAATGTGGAGACATATTATAATTGTATGTAAGTTTTCAACTCAATTCAGTTCAATTTTATATGTGGAGTGCTTTTTACACCAGGCACAATCACACATTAGCTTTACAGGAGACCACACTCCTGACGACTGGGTTAAGGGTTCTAAAGAGAAACCTCTGGTCAACACCACATAGTAAAACAATAACACAGAATCAACATAATGAAGAGTTAGAAATTGTTTCTATTGTAGGACTGGGGGCTCTGAATTAAACCTGAAAGTGACGTAATACACACTTTCATAAATACATGTCCCTGGCTGCAGTGCAGCATGTTGCCTGATATTTTTCTTTCATGTATTATTTTATTTCTTTCATGTCTCCCATTATCTGACACTATTTTATTCTGTTTTATTGTATTTCATTTTCTATTTCTGCCAAGCACATTGAATGTCATTTTGTGTATGATAATATGCTATATAAAAAATGTAAACTTAATAGCAAATAATATTATAGGTAAGATATTTCAAGAAAAATATGTATATAATGTATACAATTATTTAGTGTATATTTCAGTGATATCTCGGTTGCCATACAAGTAGTCTTTAATTCTAGCATATTAAGTCTATCACTATTAAAGTCCACCCCTGTAATTTTATACCTGCTACTGTCAACTCTGTAATCTTTCAACCTTAAACACAAGCAGTTAGAGCTTTGTCCTCCAGCAAAACAGCTCCATAAATTCTCCCCGTTCTTCCCCTAAAAAACACAAACATTTACGCAAGTCTCTTGTATGCATCTATGCAGATTTCTGAGGAGATTAGATAATCCTTTTGTTTTAGGAAGGGGAAAGTCAAAGCAAAATTTGGTTACAAAGCTGAAATTCAAAAATACGTTTTAAATATGAGCAGAAATGGGACTCCTAACAACCATGGAAACCGATAGACCACAAAACTGTTAGATAAACAATAACGTTTTTGTCTTTGAAAAAGAGGAGAAAATCAAGCTTCACCCTCACAAAACTCCACAGGTGTTTCTGTCCATCCTTCGAAAACTTAATACGCAACACTGTGGTTCAAGAATGATGTTCAAGAAGCCATGAAGGAAAGAAAAAACAGTAATCGGCACTAGAATACCTAAACTAGACATCTGAGATGCAGAAGAAGGTGTTGTAAACTGATGAGCGTAAATTTGTAATCAGGATTAGTTGCATCTTCAGGAACCAACTCTCCCCACCCATAAAGAACAGAGAAAAAATAAATGTATATAAATTTAAATTTATTTCTGTTTTATTCTGATGCTAAAACATTGATAGCTTGTCTTTTTGATTGGAAATGGAACACATGGAAAGGTGGCCGCTGATTTTGCACAGTACTGTATATAAACTCTTTGTAACTTATCTTCTGATGTCTGCCACATAGATTTTCAGTGGCATTCTACAGTGAAATAAATCAAACTCAAAGTTTTTTGCCCAGCAGATTGAAACACTTAGTCATGCTCATGAGGTGGACACAGTTTTGGACAGCCCTATCTCAGATAACCTGGAAATAAGTGTGAATGAGCTTCTGTTTAATAGCTGGATCCATGGCTTGTGAAGAAGGGGCGTGGCACCCGTGATTAGGGAGAATACCACCTGGCTAGACAGGGGGAAACCTGAGTCTCTTCCTCATTGTCAGTTATGGTATGGATTAGTTTAGTAACAGCCTTCTCTGTGTATTTCCCTGTGAAACACTTCTAGCCTGTGATGTGACAGGTCATCACACTTCGATCCTTTGGCATGTGAGGGTCTTCAAAAGAGGAATTCGACACAGCACACAAATCAGTGCACGTTTGGTGTTTAAACATACAGGAGTCGGGGTGGACCTGAAGATATTTCATACTGAGGCCCTAGATTACAGTGATCTTTGATGTGAGGTTATGATTTACAATATGATATATGTATATCCAGATATTTTATGAACTGACTGAGGGTTAAGTTTTGTTAGTTTTCAGAGACTTTTAAATACCACCAGTGTACCCACAGTAGATGCACATCACATACCGCCTGCGAGTAGATTTAGTGCTTATCCTGAGGCAGCAAGAAATGTAAGGCGGAATTAAATGTTCAGACAGATTAAAAAGTCTGCATATTTACATTATTATTTGCATATTTACATTATTATTTGCATAATAACATTTTCAAAATTAGAGCAATTTGATATAAAATGCTCAATTCTTGAGAAACCAGAGGAGAAGTTCAACGCCTCTTAAAGCTGGCTTAAAGAAAGCCTTCATTACTTTAAAACGTTACAAATACAACTTTGGATGAAAAATTGCTCTATGATAGTTTTGAAACTATATGTTTCCATTCATCCAACACTATTGGCCATTTTAAAGCAAAATAGTTCCCCAGAATATTATAATTTTTATTACTACCCACTATAGTGGGTTCACTGGTCATTTTGGAAATTATTTGTGATGTGGACATGTTTTTTAAAAAAAAAACAAAAAAAAACAGAATTTGGAAGTTTTCTGATACAATTGAGTGATGCAGTAATTTTGAAAACCGTGTATTTTTCATTCATAGTTTTGCACAGACTTTATAGACTATAGATTTGTAGACATTTTGTGGCAAATAAACACTAAAATGGAAACAGCCAGACTGTGCTGTGCACTTTCTTTCTCCTTCCTGACCAGTTTTAGTTTTGTTTGGATCATGGATCATTGCTTTTGTATGAAATCCTCTAGGGGCAGTGGATAGCTCACCAGATGCTTGCAGGCTCGCTTTATGCAAAGAGACTGTAACCGACTGAAGGAAACCTCACACAGCAGTCTGATGCATTTTTGGCCCCTTCAGAGAGTAAAAGTGCGTTGAATTTATCTGATTCCAATGTGTACATTGGTCCCACATGGACAAAATATATCATTTCAACCCAATTATTGCCTTTCAGTTTATTACAGTTGGCCATAATGTTGCTAAAGTAATCTACTTTATTCATGTGGAACCAATTAAGGAGTTTAACTGAAGCATTTTTCCAAAAGTGTGAGTACAGATGTTCATGAAAGAGGCCGAAAAACGCCAAAACACAGACCAGAACTCATCATGTACATCTTATTAGCGCCTCAGATCAGAATAGAAATCAAGAGCTCCAATATTGAGTTCTTGTGATCAGTCTAATAGGGAAATCCCCTTGCAGATGTTCTGGCACATCATTGGAACCCTGCTGGCAGGACATCTGGACATCAGGTCCCAGCCCAGCTGAAACCTGAGCAGATAAGAAGTATAAACCAGTTTTGTGGCACTGCATTGTACAGGAAACAATCTGTGTTTACATGACAACATGGAGAATAGCACACGTCGTGTTGGCTAAACACAGCTTAAGTGTCACAGTAGCAACGGCCCAAGCTTTGGCCTCTGTCAAGGTTAAATTAGTCAGGATCGTCCCCAAAGACTGATGTACAAGTAGGACTTGAGCTTCAGAAGAGTGGGGGGGGCAAGCTGGCCATCTCGCTGTGTTAGCAGTCGGAGGCAGAGTGGATGAGTCTTCCTAAATGCTGGTATAGTTAGTAGGTGTTATTTCAGCCACAGTCTGGATGTTTACAAAACAACACCCCTTCTCGCTCCTATTATTTTTGCGAATTTGACGAGAATCAGAGTACAGGTGTTATTTCAATCACAATCTGGATGTTTCCAAAACAATCGTTCCTTTTTTTCACAGCAATTTTAGGAATTGTACGAGAATTTGTGCACTGCTGTTATTTCAATTACATGCCCTTTGTTTCCAAAACAATGTCTACTGAAGTGTCATAATATCTTATTAAGCCTGAAAATATTTGGGTCTCACGTTGGGTCTTCTACATGAATGCTTGAGAAAAACAACAATTTATGTCAATTAGATACTTTAATTGAATCAAACGATTATAACCACTTTATTATTATGCCATAATACTTCCTCTCCTTAGATAAACAGTTGTAATATCTTTGTCAGTCCTCTGGCAGGCAGTGTTGTAGCCTAGTGGTTAGGGCATTCGCCCTGTGACCAGAAAGTTCGGGTTCGATTCCCAAGACCGCTAGGCACCGCTGAGATACTCTGAGCAAGGTACCGTCCCCACACACTGCTCCCCGGCGCCGTGTTCCTGCTGCCCCCTGCTTCTCTTGGTAAATGGGTTAAATGCAGAGGTTGAATTTCATGCTGTTCACACTGTGTGCTGTGGTGTGTTCACGTATGACTAAATGATCACTTTCATTTCATTAGAAATAGTTCCAACTGTGCAGGAGCTAAAACTCTAAACTAATCCACGCAGGTCATCAGCAGGTGTTGAGCTCATTTTATTCAAAGTAACGCAGGTTAATAAGAGAATAGACTGTAGCATCATCCTGAAAAGCCCAAATAAAATAGCTGACACTTCTATTCATTGTTTTCACTTCCACCCTTTTGGCTAACTTGTGGATACTGCACAGAGATGCAGCATAGTAGCATTAATTTGGCATCCGCTTTTAGCAGAAGAAAAATAAAGATATGTGAACAAGTTAGGGGCACTTGTGATCCATATACGGCACTCGCTGCAGTATTTCAGTCGCTAAAAACAGCAAAGTCCCTGCCAGAGCTTCACTTTGGGAATGTGTATATATATCTTGTGGAGAATCTCCTCCTTTACACTGCCACCAAAATTAAAGCAAGTACAGACAGTTATATTTATCTATAGGGTCTCTAATACTGTCATCTGGGGGGTTAGAGAGATTAGCCAATAATTAGCCAACATTAGCGAACTACTTAAGTTTAATCCATTGGTTGCTATAGTCAGCGTTCTACGGCATTAGTTACAAAGTTCTAATGACATCAGAATATGTCTTATGACAAAAGTATGGGGACACCTGGGTTCGGATGAGGCCCCTTACTTCCAGTAAAAGGCAAGTTTAATGCTTCCGCAGACAAAGATATCTTGGACAACACCATGCTTCCAACTTTGTGGAAACAGTTTGGGGAAGAACCTTTTCTATTCGAGCCTGACTGTGTCCCAGTGCACAATGCAAGCGCAATAAAGACAATGCTGGATCATTTTTGGTGTGGAAGAACTTGACTGGCCACACAGAGTCCTGACCTCAACCTCATCCAAGACCTTTAAGATGAACTGGAACGGAGATTGTGAGCCAGACCTTCTCGTCCAACATCAGTGCCTGAACATTCTTCAGCATGAATGGGTGCAAATTCACACAGAAACTCCAGAATCTTGTGGAAAGCCTTCCAAGAAGAGTGGAAGCTGTTATAGCCACAAAGGGGACCAGCTCCATATTAAAGTCTATATATTTTAATGCATTTTCATTATAGTCCCTGTAGTGGTCCTTCAAATACCTTTGTCCACAAATTGTATCTTGTGGTATAAATTAATTAAAATGTTTTTCAGCATCAGGTTCACTATTCCTACACCTAAAATGACACACCACTGACAGTCTGGGCTTCGGTGGAGAAGGAGGGACTGGTGTGGTTTGGCCACTGCACTTGCATGGTAGGGTTAGGAGAAGTGTGTTTACATTTAAGTGCCATACTATTTGCTTTCCTAGCCACTGTACACAAATATTTGATGAAATATTCACTGCACAGATGTGTGTTACTTTGATGGTTGCCATTCTTACATTTACTCTTAAGCTTGTTTCCTTGCATGAAGTTCCAATCTTTTTCTCTCTAGATTTTCTTTCTTAGATGGGATTCTGGAGAAGCACAATCCAGGCTTTTCTCCTCATCAGTTAGTGCATCCTCTTGAACAATAACGATACAAGATTTCAGTGGGAAATAGAGGAAAACCCTGTTTGCACTCCAGGTGGGCGGTCCTATAATGATGTGGTGTCACATGCAAAACAAGAATTGGTACATTTTGTTGGTCCACCGTAATTACAGCAGTTGGTGTTCTCAAATAATGTAAAAAAAATAATAAAATAAATAACTGCATTCAAAAATTTTATGTTTTGACCTGACAGTAAGGCATTCATGGTCATTCAAAAGATTGCCTAGATCTAGATTGCCTCCTTGTAACAGATGTAGATTGCCTCCTTGTAACAGATGTAATAATCTACACATTTTGTCCACCTACATTCAATAAGCAATAAATAATAAAATATTTATCATCCAGGTTTACAGGCACCCTTGTTTAATATGAGTAAAAAGGGCTGAAGAAAAGCTCTTGAATGTTTATCAAATATCTGTATAAAGAACATTTGAAATGGGCATTTAATGTATCTAGGATTTTCTTACTTTTGGGTCACATCCATGCACAGTTATTTTTACCTGTTCCCATTATCTTGCTGTACCTAAATGTTTTCTGACCTTGTGGAGAGAGATTTGAGCTGCCCTGGTCTTGACCCTGGCAGGCTTCTGCTTGACTCTCTGTTGATCTATCTCTCTATTACTTTCCCTCTTTCACACTGCTGTGTCATTTCCACTGGCTGGTAGAGCAGTTTTTGACCAAAACCACTGAATATCTGCCTTCTCTTTCTTTCCATACTTCCCGTTTATGCCAAACACTCTAATGTACACATACATGCGAATTCCTAAGCATTTATTTCACAAATCTACATTAATGGTATACTGAGTTTAAGCAGGGGGGCTCCGTTGCATAATTCTTTTCCAAGTGCGATATTTCCCTAGTCCTGAGGTATCTGTAACTCAGCATTATATTCATTTACAAAGCAATGACTGTGGCTTAAAACATTATTTAACAAATAATGTCTTTAAAAGGTGAGCTCATCCTGACTGAAGTTAAACAAAGACCTAATGTCACCCAGATAGCCATCACTAGAGTAGATGCTGGTGATGTAGCAGCTCACTGCTACCTAGTCTCAGCCTCAGACGTCACGCCAACGGAACGTTGGCTAAACGTCTGATGCATATGGTACACTTAACTGGAAACACTTCAGGAA
>JBBPCW010000039.1:8380723-8393687 GCA_037974425.1 Phenacogrammus interruptus | reverse complement strand
TCCTTGCGGGACCCCGTATTTCACTGGCATTACATCAGACAGTTCTCCATTTAGATCAACAGAATGGTATCGGTCAGTGGACAGGGACTCCAATTACAGAGACTCCTGATCTTAACTCGTTATGTGTATAAAGCACACCTGTCCACTGAATCAGTTTCTTCCTTTCCAACCTCTCCACCACAGTGGGCAAGACTAAAGAACGGTCAAAGGACAGCAGGGAGAAGATTGTAAACCTGCACAAGGCTGGAATGGATTACAAGACCCTCAGCAAGAAGCTTGGTGAGAAGGTGAAAACATTTGGTGTGACTTTTTGAAAATTGAGGAATTATAAAATGACCATTAGTTTCCCTTAGTCTGGAGCTCCATGCAGTATCTTGCCTCATGGGGTGAAGAGGATCAAGAGAAAGGTGAGGGATCAGCCCACAGTCACTAACAACACCATTGGTAACTCACTACATCATAATGGATTGAAGTCTTGCAGTGCCTTCAAGGTCACTCTGCTCAGGAAAGCACATGTACAGCCAGTCTAAAGTTTGCCAGTGAACATCTAAATGATTCAGAGAAGGCTTGGGAGAAAGTGCTGTGGTCACATGAGACCAAAATAGAACTCTTTGGCTTCAACTCCACCCGCCGTGTGAGGAGGAAGAGAAAGTAGTATGACCCGAAGAACACCATCCCCACAGTCAAGCATGGAGGTGCAAACTTTATGCTTCTGGACATTTTTCTTATAAGGGTACAGGATATCTTCACCGCATTGAGGGGTCAATTGATGGCACTGTAAAATCTTGGATTAGAACCTCCTTCCCTCAGCCAGGACACTGAAGATGGGTGGGTCTTCCAGCATGACAATGACCCAGAACATACTGCCATGGTAGCAAAGGAGTAGCAAAAGAAAATCTGTGGAGGAGCTGAAGCTTCGAGTTGCCAAGCAGCAGCCAAGAAACCTAAAGGATTTAGAGAGTTTCTGTAAAGAGGAGTGGGCCAAAACCCTCCTGAGATGTGTGCAAACCTGGTGACCGACAATAAGAGGTATCACACAGCTGATGGCCTAGTGGTTAAGACATTCACCCTGCAATCAGGACGTTGTGGGTTCAATTCCCAAGACTGCTAAGCACCGTTGAGGTACTCTGAGCAGGGTACCGTCCCCAGGGGCCGATCTGTGTTCTTGGCTGCCCGCTGCCAGGAAGTTCCCCTTTCACTTAATGAGTTAAGGACCGGAGCATCTGAGATTGATTGTAATCTGTGTGCAACATGGGCACACAGCCAGTCTGTGGAAGTCAGACGTTTGGCTGGGCTGTAGTAGATCAAATACTTATCTTACTCAATGACATACAAATCAATGTATAACTTTTATGCAACATGTTTTTTTCTCAATTTTTGATATTCTGTCTCTTTCCTAAAAATGAATCTTCCTCACAAATTAGAAACTGTTATTTTTTTCAGAAAACTTACAAACTCAGCAGGGGATCAAATAATGATTTCCCCCACATTCTAAATAACATTTAAAACCATAATGTATTACCATGTTTGGATCTTGTTGGAGCAATAACTGCAGAGGAACTCCTTTACTGTGGAGGTGTTACGTCTGGGTGAGCTCAACCAGAAATCACCTGAGGCTTGTGTTGGAAGCTCAGATAGCTCAATTTTCTGGTTCTGTTCATTAAAGTTCTTTTACAAAACTAAGGCTGATTCTTGCAGTAGTGTCTTCCCTGTGAGCCCAAGATGACAGGGGGCTGAATGATGAGCTGTTTGTGATTTTGTAACATGTATGTAGCTTGCATTTATGTAAATAAATTAATGTTCATTCATAAAGTTTACCAAATCTCAAACAAAGGAAGTATTGTGTATCTAATTAAATGTGCTGTAAATAAAGCATAATATAAATGTTGTGTTTATGTAATACTGGGATGACAAGCAATTTTGAAGGGGGAGTTTTAACTGCCTAATCATGTCTTCATCACCAACTACGAACAGTGGTCTCATATCCTTGACCAACATGGTAAAACCCACTTACAAAGGTTTTAGGTGTGATGTGTGTTGTGATTGCACTACTGTTCAGTGGTAATTGCCTACGTTAGAACATTTAGAGTCAGCAAATTTCCCACTTGTGGGACTAATAAAGGTTTATCTTATCTGTAAAACTCCATTTGTTGGAAACTATTTTGGTCGTCTATTTTAGTCAACTTTGTTGATTATTTGTTGCACCACTATTATGCATTGCTGTCTCAGTTCTAATTTTATGCATGTGTCAATACTGCTCACATAAAATGTTATAGGAAAAGATTGTTTTTGTTAGCTTACATGACCACAAAATTACACAAAATACCAATCACTAGTCAAAACTTGAAAAAACTCAGTATTGAGAAAAATGAGTTGCATATGTTCCTGAAAATGCAGAAAATTTAAAATAAGTATTATAGAGTTATAACCGATTTTTATATACAAAACTGTTACTAAAAGAGCTAATATTACCTTGAAAAATCCAAAAGACACTGCTTGTAAAGTGTAGGTCAGGCAGGCCGGTGTATGATACATTAATTACTCATGCGGCCAAACAGTCCTGTTCTATAGCATTTGAACTTCATTACCTTTTTTTGGATATCACTGGAATAGACACTTTCAAGCCCTATTATTGGGCCATTAGAGAACAGCACGAGTGGCCAGCAGTGTCTGACAGAAGGCATCAGGCGAGGGTCAGAGGCTAATTAAACATAGAAGCTCCTCCAGCCCCGCATTGTTAACCAATCTGTCCTCAGTCAGAGAGTGTCACTGAGAGAATTGACAGGCCCTCCTCCATGCTAAATCACTGGCACAGTAACGCTGCTCTGCTGGCCCCCACAAAATGACCTGTCCATCTTTGGTCTCCTGCTTTGATTCGTCGAAACATTATGGATATACTATAATGATCTGGGCGACATGATCGATGATTCAAGAGATTTCTTGTCATTCTGTTTAAACAAGAGAAAATAATTGCGAGTGCAGAATAAAAGATGCAGAAATAAAAATGGTGTGGTGGGCAGCAGCGGCGACTATAGTCCCAAGGGCAAAATAAGTGTCTTAATACATTCAGCTGAGACTCTTAATGGCAAAATGTCAGCACTAGAGTTGAGAACCTTGGAAAACAGGCCCTTTACGGCCACACTAATGTTTAACTAATTTATAGGAAAATGCTGCTTGTAAATTACATGAATTACTTTCAAAGTACATTTACAATCTGACTATCATTAAGCGGCGCTTTTTTGACGGTACCATGCAGGATGTGGGCTAAGATGACATTTTCTCCATTCATGTCAACACTGGTTTAAAAAAAACCTTCAGTATGAGTCAGTATCTAAAAAACCTCTAATCAGTATCTAATCTCAAGGACTCATTTTAATGGTGTCTGCTTTCTTCCTCACAGTGACTCAACTTGCCTGTGTGCCGGACAGTGGTGAAAGCGAGTGAAGAACATAAACCAGCGCTCCTTACCCATTTAATCTCCTCAGTGCCTCAGGCAAGTCTTAATGGAGATGTTGTACAAGACATTACAACAGCGCTTGAGGCTGGAGCAGGCAATTACACTGGTATTTAACCAATCCATAGAGAAGGAAAAGACAGAGCGTTTAGCATCAGCAGCAGAGAGGGCCGACAGCATGAAATGGAGGAGTCCCTAAGTACGCCTTCAGCCGTTACAGCAGACTGTGGTTAGACACCAGCCATGGATGTCGCCTCCAGGCCGCTGATTCATTTTTAGATTTAGTAGTAAAAAGTTTTGTTCTGGGTTTTGTCATTTAAGCCGCTCACTTTCGTTGTATTGACATGTAAAATGCTAAATGCAGCTGCAATAAGGTCAGCATCCACAGCTCTGAAGCACAGCTCAACATAACAACATTACACAACATTATACTTGAAAAGCAATTTTATACACAGCCTGTCAGCATGATGGCAAATGGACTTGTTTCATATGCTATTGATTCAGGCAGTGGAAAAATATTTCAGGCAGATCTTTCTTATTTGGACCATTAAAGGGATCTGAGAGCAGAAGAAAAGGCCAAGACAGACCGTAAACATATTTGTAATAACAGCAAACCTAACCTTGTTGAGTTCCTGATGTCATCAGGACGGATTAGTGATGTTGAGAAAAAATCCTTTTTGTTATGTGAGACGCTACACCTCTTTCTGTTGATTTTTTTTAAACCATTGTATTGTACTTAGACCATTGGAGAATAATCACTGCTCTCTGGGATAATCCCACAGTGAAAGCAAGTGAATGGGGCTTTTGATTATTCTACAGAGACTTGTTATTTCCAGAAACTTACTCTGGTGAATTTCACCTGAAGACTGTGGCAAGTTTGTCGATATATATTCTTAGGGCTATAGCTAGACTGAACTGTCTTGAGTAATTACAGTACAATTCATGTACTTCAATATCAAAAGGGTTAATTTCACTAAAGGCTCCTAATTCAGTAACTACTACTGAATTGTGAAACTAATATGTAACATGTATTTATTAAGATGAACAAGGTTCAAGAGGTTTAAATTAAAAAAATGAAAAGAACAAAAATGTGGATTTGACAAAAAAATTATGGTTGACAAAGAAATAATGGCAAAAAATAGAAGCATGGTTTGTCAGAAGGCGTAGAGCCTTGTTTAGTCCATCGAATGAGAAAAAGAAAGACTACTGCAGCCGTCAAAAGGCTACCGCACATCAGAAGAAAAGCGGCATACAATGCACCATAATGCAACACTACAGGCCAGAAGTTTAGTCCTAACCTCAGATGAAAAAATATATATTAGTCTGTAGTAACATACTATTTAGCCACAAAGGCTCAGTCTATTGGTTTTGAACAAGACAAATCTGGTCTTACTGCTCTGACATTCTCTTAATATCTCTTAAAATAAGTATGTGGTGAATCTGTTCTGATGCTATAAAGGCAAGGGTTTTTATTTTGATTAAATGCCTTTCGCATTTGGACTTATAGTGTATGTTGTAATGTAAAAAAAAAAAAGATTCTCAATTAGCACTGGTATCGATACTTAAATGCCAGTTTTGCATCTGCCGCTTCACAGAAATCGCCGGCAGACCACAACAATTTTCAACAGGCATTGCAGCGGGCAGCCGCTCCCCCTGGCTACCTAGAGGACCCAGTGTTTACATGACAGCCGGGTTCAGGACTCATTTAAAGAAACCACTTTGTTTTCCTGCACAGAGAGCCAGGGGGAGCTTTGGGACTTTGGCTCTTTACAGAAAAAAAAAAAGTGGCACGCACCTTTAAATGTAGCTTGTCTGGGGAACGACCTAGCGCCGAAAAATTTTACATGGACCCTTAGCTCCCCCAGACTGATCGAACGTAGATGATAATGAAGCTCTCCTCCCTGCAGAACCGGTGTCTCGACTTTCCGAGCCGCGGCGCTCCGCAGGGACGAGCATCTAGTTATGGAGTTATTGGCCCAAAACCTTCCCCCATTGTTCTCTACGGAGGGCGGGGAAAAAAGTTTTGTGCGCCTTTAAATGCCTTTAAAAGTTCTGAGTCAGCTAATAATAATACATTTAATTTATAAAGCACTTCTCATAACACCCAAAGACGCTGTACAAATTTGAGTAGACAAACAAAACGGAGCACTGCAAAATTTTACAGGGACCCTCAGTTCTCCTCCGCAGAGAACCTGTGCGACAGCCCCTGAGCACACTTTAAATTATTTATTTAAACGTTCCTGTTAGTTTTTTCTCCCCCCTGTAGTATCGAAGATAGTATTAAGTATCAAATATCATCCGTAGTATCGGTTTGGAGTTTAATATTTCAGTATTGTGACAAGCGTAGTATGTTGTATGTTTCATTGCGGTTGAAAACCAGTCTGTTACATTTGTTTAACGTATTTCTAATGTTTTCTTGTACTAAAATTTTTAAAGGGCAGCATGTTTTTTTTATTCAAGGGTGGACCATTTTTCACTCACCTATATTTAATGTATTTATCATTAATTATTTATCATGATCACCGAAAGATAATGATCACCGAAAGTAAGTAAGGTCTGTATGTTCACTTTAAAGACTTAAATTTATCTTAAAGACTTATTTTTGTCTGCTTCTTTCTCTGTGTATGTTTCAAGCTACATGTTACCTATTGTAGCTATATGACTTTTTTCCTATTGTAGCTATATGATACAGTTTAATGTACCAATACAGATGCTGAGATACGAGGCACTGAGCAGCGCTGGAAGTTGCTGACTGATGTCAATGCTGAGTGCTGGAAGTAGTGTGTGCAAACTCATTACAAACAACGGTTAAGTATTTTGGAATGCTGCATTTTGTCAGTGTGGACAGAATTACATTAAAATCAGGTAAAATGCAAATGAAACATCAACTTCCAGACTTTGCAAATTCTAAAGTCCAATTTGAATGAAATGCCTATACCTAACTCTTACAGTATGAATACATAAATTAAGACATTATATTGTAATTAAAACTGCCTTTGTTTAAACATTTTATAGACAAACATGACAAAGAATATGGAATTTATTTTGGAAATAAAAAGAATTACCATCTATTACCATTTTATCCATTTTAGCAACTAGGGATGGAAATCAGATCAGGACATAGTTGCTTAAGAATGTAATACAGACAGATTTAGAAATGTCAAACTGATATTTGATGTTTTCATTGTGTACTGGAAGAGCATAATTCTGTGCTATGATGCTTATATTTTACACCTTTACATTATTTGTAATCTTACATAAATATATGTTGTATTTTTATAATCCAAATCTATATATTGACATCGGGTATAAGCAATAGTCTATGAATCCCACAATGAAGTATACGTAATCAACACATATCTGTAACTCATTTAAGATTTATATTTCATTACTAAACCGTTATGAAAAAAACATAATTGATGATTAAATTGGATAATATTTACACATGACCAACCATTAACTTTCATCCAATCAATTTTCGACTAAAACTCTAGAGCAAAAATCCTGTTTACAAAACTACAACTCTACTTTAGAAAGCTTCAAAAGTAAACTTGTCCCGCCCTACACAAGACAACTAACTTTGAACACTTTCAGCAATATACAGCAACCACAACAACAACAACAAAAAGAAAGCCAAGCGTGAAAGAAAATGGTAAAACCTGAAGCTGTCTCGTATAACACTAAAATTCCGACATAACTCATGGCGGGCATATCATCTCGGCGAATGGTGGGCGGGCGGCTCCCGCAAATGTTTGGTGGGTGGGGGTAAGGCGGCCCCGGGCGAGTGATGGAGTGCAGTGTCACCCACGGCCCGGGCGATTTACTGCAGAGCGCTGCTGACGAGCTCACGGCAGTAAAGCGCGCACAGGGGCGTATTTCACAGCGAGCTGCCTTTTATGAAGAACACTTGGACGCCCCGGCAGGGCCGCCGCTCGTGACGGATGGAGAAAGACGCATGACAAGCTTCATCATTGTTTGTAAATCTTAACTGTTCCCGCTCACTAACCCCAGAGGCAATTTTCCAGAGACGCCAGTGGAAGAGGCCCACTCAGAAAGGACAGCGTGGCACTCCTGAAGGTTATTTGGGCTCGTATTTGGCCAACTGATTACCCATCGGCACAAGGAGGAAATAAATACACCGCACACCACGCTGAAGAACAGGAGGCACAGCAGCTATATGGGCCACTCAGTGGCCTTCTCACAGAAAGACATATGTCTATGAGTGAATTACATCAGGCTCTACATCTTAAGGATCAAGGATCAAACTTTGCCTTCAATATCCAAATGTAGTTCCTAATGAACTATCCATCATAATGTAAAAAGTCTGTTAAAAAATAAATAAATAAAATAAATAAAAACACTATTACCACCAAAAGTCAAAACCAAAGTCATAACAAAACACACCGTGTGCACAATGTATACATTTAAAAATGTAAAGTTATGCAAAGTTAATACAACCAATGGATGTTTAAAGTCATTTGTTTATTTCATGAGATATCAAAAGAGTTTTTCATTGAACTCATTCACTTACATATATATGGCTCTCAGAAAAATCTGCATTATACTGAACCTGCGACTGCTGATGCACGTAAAACGGGGGGTTACTATACAGTGAGGAACATAAGCATTTGAACACCCTGCAATTTGGCAAGTTCTCCCACTTAGAAATCACGGAGGTGTCTGAAATTCACATTGTAGGTGCATTCCCACTGTGAGAGACAGAATGTAAAAAAAAATATCAAGCAATCACACTGTATGATTTGTAAAGACTTTATTTGTATTGCACTGTTGCACATAAGTGTTTAAACACCTGGCAATCAGCAAGAATTCTGTCTCTCAAAGACCTGTTACTCTGCCTTTAAGAAGTCTACTCTACTCCACTTAGTAATCCTAATTAGCAGCACCTGTCTGAGCTCTTTAAAGACACCTGTCCACCCCACAGTCAGTCAGACTCCAACTACTACCATGAGCAAGACCAGAGAGCTGTCCAAAGACACCAGATACAAAATTGTGGACCTCCACAAGCTTGGAAAGGGCTACGGGGCAGTTGCCAAGCAGCTTGGTGAAAATAGATTAACTGTTGGAGCAATTGTCAGAAAATGAAAACTGTCAGTCTCCCTCGGACTGGGGCTCCATGCAAGATCTCACCTTGTGGGGTATCACAGATGATATGAAAGGTGAGGAATCAGCCCAGAACTACACGGGAGGAGCTGGTCAATGACATGAAGAGAGCAGGGACCACAGTTTCAAAGGTCAATGTTGGTAGAACACTACACCGTCATGGTTTCAAATCACGCATTGCACGGATTGCATGTCCAGGCTTGTCAGAAGTTTGCCAATGACCATCTGGTTTGATCCAGAGGAGGCATAGGAGAGAGTCACGTGATCAGATGAGACCAAAATAGAACTTTTTGGTCTAAACTTCACTTTGGAGGAAAAAGAAGGAGTTGCATCCAAAGAACATCATCCCTACTGTGAAGCATGGGGATGGAAACATTAGGCTTTGGGGGGAGCTTTTCTGCAAAGGGGAATTGACAACTGCACTGTATTAAGGAGAGGAAGAATGGGGCCATGTATTGTGAGATTTTGAGCAACAACCTTCTTCCCTTAGTCATAGCACTGAAGAGGGTCGTGGCTGGGTCTTCCAACATAACAATGACCCGAAGCACACAGCCAGGCTTATGGAGTGGCTCCGTAAGAAGCATATCAAGGTTCTGGTGTGGCCTAGCCAGAAAATCTTTGGAGGGAGTTGAAACTCTGTGTTGCTCAGCGCCAGCCCCAGAATCTGACAGATCTAGAGGAGATCTGTGTGGAGGAGTGGACCAAAATACCTGTTGCAGTGTGTGCAAACCTGGTCAAGAACTATGGGAAACGTTTGACCTCTGTAATTGCAAACAAAGGCTTCTGTACCAAATATTGACATTCATTTTCTCAGGTGTTCAAATACTTATGTGCAACAGTGCAATACAAATAAATTATTTCAAATCATACAATGTGATTTTCTGAATGTTTTTTACATTCTGTCTCTCACAGTGGGAATGCACCTACAATGTGAATTTCAGACCCCTCCATCATTTCTAAGCGGGAGAACTTGCAAAATCGCTGGGTGTTCAAACACTTATGTTCCTCACTGTATATAAGTATTTGAACTGTCCTAGCTGTATGCAATAGAATAATGTTGACATGAAGATCTGGATCATAAAAACCGTTAAAATGCTCAACCATACTAAACATAACATTTCTATCATAGACATCTAATATATATACAGTAATCCCCCACTTATCCCAGAGTTATGTTCCAAGAGCACCTGCGTATAGTGAAAAACTGCGATGTTGTGATGTGGTACAAAAATGCCTATTTTTATAATGTCAACCCTAAATATGCCCCCAAATATGCCCCTAGAACACTTTCATTTCATTTTAAACTCATTAGCATTAAAGAGAATGTAAAGGTAAACCTGTATTTGTACTGTACAAACTTCTGCAGTGCTAGAATGTAAATACTGAAGTTACCCTTGTTTAGACTTGACTGTAATTAATGCACACACTTTGGTATGCACTGTCGTTTTCTTTGGTATAATCAGGTATATACAGCAATAAATTCATTTAATTTAATGTAATAAAAATGCAATGCTTTAAGAACAAAATGAAAAACACGAGAACACTGAGATGATCCACAGGGGAAATTCTGAACTCTAGCGTCAAAGGGCAGCAACCAATCAGCAGCAAAGAGAAATAAATAACGTTCTCGGATCGGCTACTTTCAAACCTCCTGCCTCTGAGTACAGCTGACTGTGACGTCCGGCCTTTGTGCTGCTTGTTTATGTTTGTTTCCGTTCAGGTGTCTGATTGCCCTGGTAACTGGTAACGAGGCCCGGTCGTCAGTCGGCTGCACTCAGAGACGGGAGGTTCGAAAATCCGCGATGGACTGAAACTGCGACTGCTGATCCACATGAAAGTGGGGGGTTACTGTACCCATTAAGTAAAAGGTTAAAGTTAGGTGACATCTCTACAGTATTCCTAACTCTGGAATGAATGGGTCCAGAGTTAAGAACCTAACAGGCTTTGGTTTAGTGGCTATACTCATGACAAAGATAATGGTGTGAGATGTGGATGGGCCACAGTGGAGTAGAAGCAAATATCAGACCTTTTCCACTCATGTTGGTGTGGGTGTGCATACAAGGTCATGGCCACCGGTTCTACCTCACAACAGAATCTAAACTGTGTAAAACCGGCTAAACATTTAAGGACAAGCACAAGAGGACACCCTTAAATGTTATGTTAAATAGGTTCTGGTAAAAATGGACCTGAATTTAAGACACAGGAAACAAACAGTAGAATAGTATCTCCCTAGTAACTGGGAATATAGTATCAGTGCTTTTGGACCACCCAGACTGGACTGTTTTGTGTTGTAATGGAGCATGGGACCCCCTGGAGAGAGAGTGGGGGTAACAGACACCCTCATGTTTGGCCCACTGGAAAGCAGCATGTAAAAATCATTAAGAGCCAGAGCAGGTGAAGGACTTTTGGATATGGGGGAATGGTGGGTCTATTGAAACAACCAGAGCATGCCAGCGTTCTATCAACGTCACTTATGAAATGTTCATCTTCACCTTTTTATTCTGGGAGGTTTAGATCTCATTTTAAAACCTGCAATGCTCCAATACTAACAGCATTTGCAAAATATTATGCAGACACATTCCGGAGCAAGTGCGTTGATTTATACAACACTTTACGATTTCTGCAACTTTAAAACAGTATGACTGTGCGTGTACTTGTACATGTGGTTCCTATCTCTTTAAATTCGAGGGTCTAGGACAAATGGCTATAATAAAAGTTTTACTCTTGAATTTATGTATTTGTGAGAATTTTATGGCGCCCTTGACTTGCAGAGAGAACCTCCCTCGGATGTACTTGTGCACACTGTTGATAAACTCTGGATAAAACTTTATGGGCCTGTGAGTGGTGTCTGTGTGTGTGCGAGTGTGTGAGTGAGAGAGACAGAGAGAGAGAGACAAAAAAGAGAGGAGCAACTGACCTGCAGCTTTGGTCTCGAGGCAGGCGTTGTTCTCTTCCAGAGAGAGGATGGGTGGCACACAAGCAGTCGTGCCCAGGCCCTGGCTGAGATACGACGCTGCAGAGTAGTAGTGCATGCAGTACTGCTGCGGTACGTTATGGCCGGGCAGGCGGCTTTCTCCATTGGGCATCTGCTTTAAAAAGTGAAATTCAAATGCGGTTAATATTAAACAAATACTTTCACAACCAACTAAGTTCGGTTTAAAGTCATTTCTGTTTGGAAATGTTAAAGAAATCTCCTTCTGGCCCAACTACTGTGGTTACATTACACAAACTGCAAATCTGACTTCTGCAACAAGCTCAGTTCTTGAACCAAAGTCGGTCATGTCTCATCATGACATGTTGAAAAAAGCAGCAAGATAAAGCATATAGCCCTTACAAGTCTTGCTTGGCTTCTCAGGCCATTTATTTCCAAAATAAACTGCAACACACATCTCTGGTAAGTTTTCTTCCTTCTTGTGAGAACTTGTTTGTTTTAAAATGAGCTGTCTACTCAGCAGCAGAGGCTTTAGGGGATTTTCAATTTCACTTTTATGGAATTTGATTTTTGTCAGCCAGTAATATGTCACCATTTATTGTCCACCCCATCAATTTTAGACAGCTTTATAAACTGTTATTTAAGCTATGCTGGCCTCTTGTATTGCCTATGACAAATACAACAGAAATTGAACTGTATTTTTCTGAGCATGCTCCAGCGACACTTGATCTGAAACCAACCCCTTCCAACCCCACTTGAGAAAAATCACACAGCTATGGCAAGTGCCACAGTGAACAACAGCACAAATCAGTTTCTCTGTTCCTGTTAATTCACATAATTTCTGAAAGACTAAATCAAGATCCAACATTGTCTTTCATTGTACCATCACAGTTCAGCCCACACAATCACACAAATCTGGGGTAAACTCAAAAGCCTTATATCTTCTGGAATTAAACTTCTGTACAATTTGTTTAATCCTGACTTTTCCTTTCAGCACTAAGAAAGTTAGAGCAGTACAGCGTGGGCGCAGTGCTACTGTGGGTGCTAAAGCTCCAGTGCAGCCTCATTAATAAGGGCTGGCTGTGCTCCCTTACCTCCCTCAGAGAGCTCTTATCTGGCACCATCGGCTGTCTGGGCTCTATACGCCACCCTCATATTTTCATTCTCCACCTGCAGTGCAGCGCAGACCCACTCGCTCACGGTGGGAGAGGGAGGGAGATGGACACAGTCAGATAAAGACTAACTGGAGAGCATCTCCTCTACTCTCTCTCTTTTGCCCAGGTGGAGGACTAGTGTGTGGCAATCTGGATCAACCTCACAGACCTCACCTCTCAGACTGCATTCTGATGGAGCCAAGAAATGTTGCTCAAACTGCAAATGTACACTACTGGTCAAAAGTTTTAGAACACCCCATGTTTTCTGTTTGTTTGTATTGAAATTCAAGCGGTTCAGTGTCT
>JBBPCW010000039.1:8344660-8355543 GCA_037974425.1 Phenacogrammus interruptus | reverse complement strand
TAATCGAAATAATCGACCTGGAAAAATTTGATCGATTATAGGTTCTGAATGTCGATTTCGATTACTTCTCGATTAATTGCCCAGCCCTATCTGTGGTCATTTTAAGTATGACTACTGTTACTGGGGGGGGCTCTGGATTCAATCAATTACAGAAAGCAACACACTTTGAAATCACCAGTGTCAGGATTGTATTATAGTATTGAATTAAGTAAAACTAGTTCAGCTAATACTTTGCCCGAATGCTTTGGAAACATAGATTTAGATTTTTTTTTAAAACTCAGCTTCTGAGTGGGGTCTGCATCCTGCTACCTTAATGCTATCATTCAGGTTTATGTTCCTACTCGCTCCCTCCACTCTTCCAAGGAACATCGTCTGGCTTTGCTATCCCTACAAAGAAGGTGAACCCAGTCCAGACTGGTCTCTTTTGTGGTTCCCCACTGGTGGAATGAGCTACAAGAGCAGCAGAATCCCTCTCTAGCTTCAAAAACTTTGTGAAGACTCTCTGTTCTGAGAGCATTTCCTCTCCTGATCTCCTATTCTATCGTCTTGCACTACTCTTACATACTCATATACTTAGAACCTTCCTCTGGTTCTCACACTGTCCTGAAAACACTGTCCTGTTTCCTCGTATCGAAAGTTACTTTGGATAAAAGCACTTGCCATATGAATGTAATGTAATTTAATGCAACTTACCCTCCATTCACACCAACAAACTGCAAGTTCTTTTTGGTGCCATTGGTCCCCTGCCGCCCATCTTTCTTCTTCATAATGGACTTCAGCGTGCTCTGGCCACCTACAAGAGAAGGAAGATGAATTAACTCAGCCTTTCAATCAATTCATTTACCAGAAAAATGACAGGATTTCTTTGATGGACAGATGTGCTTGACTCTCACTAGGCCACAAGGTGGAGCACACACAAACATGGAGCCATGAACTGAACAGTAACACCAATAATCTGATACCAGGATCTGATAGGAACCAGCTGTCAGCACTTGACAATCTTGCTTGGCATCCAACGCGAACCGTACCGATTTTACTGGCATTGCAAGGAAATGAGCAAGTTTCCTCAACATTTCCACCGGCGAATAACCACTAATCAAGACCATAAGCTCCACTGTGCCAAGTCGCATTCTTATTTGACACCGTGCTTTAAGAGGCACCACTCTTGACATTGTTTAATAAAATGAAAAATCGTTTTAATCAAAACATGATGACAGAACAAACAGTAAATATCAGATTCCCAAAGTGTTTTTTTTTTTAATGTATGAATTATCCAACAACAAAGACGAAAACAATGTAACAAAATAAAGCATCAAAAGCAAGAGTTTCAAAAAATGTCTGACTCTTGCGAGGGACAGAAAGCCAAAGTTATCCCAAACATTTTAACTACAGGCTCTGTGCTGCCAAATACCAAAGAGGACCTCCGCCTCTCTCCACAGAGAACGAAAAAAGAACAGTTCTGTGAACTGCCAGAACATGCCTCGCACATGTAGCCTCAGTCTGCCTCACTCCTCCTCCATCTGCATACATACACAGCAAAGGCAGTCATTATGCACGTTTCCTTTATTTTGACAGGTGAGAACAGAGCTCTGAGGCCTGCAGCGATAATCTGTTGCTTGCTCTCCAAACACAGACACGCAAAGGCTAGACTACTCAGGTCTCTCTCTAATGCAGCTTTCTGATGACAGATGAAAATCAGTAGTTTTAATGGTTTGTAGCGATGTACAACGTGTGACGCTTTTAGTATTAAAGAGATACAAGTGATTTTGCAATCGGAGTCACTTAATATTGTGTACTTGCTGGTATAGAATCCGATATTCTTAATTTTCTTGGTAGTAGAGCAGCACATGGTACTTGCTGTCTTTTCTTTTGACAGGGTTTGTTAAGGTGTGTAACTTAGCCTGCAGTAACTTGGTTAAAGTATAGCTTTACAGGAACAAAGAAGCATTGATGTACGTCGCATTGGACAAGAGCATCTGCTAAATGTTATTAAAGTAAGTGTAAATGTAAACTTTAAATGTACTACAGTTAGCAAAACCAGTCGTTTTTGAGAAGATATGCTTTTGGAGTCTGTTTCAGAGCTTGTCGATAGGTTTAATTGCATTGTTTATACTTGGTTTATTAATGGTGGCTGCGTTCAGGCCAAAACCATCTCAGCTACCAACCATGTTTTGAATCTCACATGATGGTTCAAACAACATTATCAGAGCGGATTTGATAGAGAAACATTATTAACTACAAAATTAACTAAAGGACTGTGCAGAATTGTACTTGGATTGTTTTAATGTGAGTCTGGAAATGCTCCTAGTCAAGAGTGGCTTCATTAAATCTGTGATTAGAATAGACCATATATGCTGCGCTGCAAAGTACTTTAAATACTATAGATCACGTAATGAACTTCGAACTGATAGTTTTTCATTTAATGGTACTTTGAATATGTTACTCTCCAGTGAGAAACCCTGACTATAAGAGCTAGGCTTCCAATTCAAACCATAAATAAATAATGACATGCTAAAAAAAATAAAAAACACCTGAGCTAATAATAATAATTTAAATTTCAGGTAACCCACCGTGATTCCAGTAAAATCTCAGTTCAATGACAGTGATATAGCACATTAACCTTAGGTCAACAGCCGTGTTAACATATACTTTCAGCTTGTAAACAGCATTTCCAGACTGTATAACAGTTTCAGATTTGCATTTTGATAAAAGGCTTTACCGCTTTCACAACACTGGCACTGCAGATCTTAAAAGCAACTGTTGGACTGCTTGCTTTCTCCACTTTAAAATACACATTTAGAAAGCTTCAATTTCAAAAACCGGTCTCCCTGCCATAAGATAATGCCTGTTTATGTCCTTTACAAGAGTCACATAAATGAAGGGTAATGGGGTAAAATAGGCTTAACAAGGATCAGAATTAATAAAACCTCATGTTTTTTTTTGATGAAACTGTGTTTTGTGTTCAACAAATGATGATGTGCAAAGATCTCACCATGTAGAGCAGTGGACATCTGCTGGTCCATGCGGCTCTTCTGGGCAGCCACGTTCTCCTCACGGATCACAGGGTCCTCAGCACGCGTGCTCTCCGAGTGAGAGACTTCAGTCCTGGTGCTGACCAGCTGAGAGCTCACAGACTGTGTTTCTAATCAGAGGAGAGAAGTGAAAGAACTGTTGACAGAATCGGACATTACAGGAAGAATAAGCCCAACATTAATGACACTAATCAGACACATCTGAACTGCAGAATACACAAACAAGCAAAGCTGATACGTGTGTCAGAACAGAGACGGACTAAACGTCTATTCATTCGCAAAAACAAGCAAATTAGCAAGAATACACAGAAAAACAGATTGAACTGAAGCTATCTTCTGCAGACAGACCAAAACAGTTACACCAAAACAAGGCTTTCTGTTGACTGGGACAGACATGTATCCACATTCACTAGTATAATTACTCTCGCTGCATGTTTTCATAGGAAATGTTTTTGAAGTGACATAAAACCCAATTGTGATAGTCATGCCTCTAAAAACAATATACTTGAAATTATGCGCACGAACAGGAATGTTTTTCTTAGAATAATGCAAAATATTTCAGAGCCTTTGAAAACGAATCCATTCTGGCTCTGTTACTGAAAATAATGTTGTTTATAAAACTGTGCTGTCTTGAATTCTTTGAAGTCAAATCCAATAATTTTATACCGCTTCTATTATAAGCAAGTCGATGAGTTTGGCCACAGTGTGATATCTTGAACTGTAGAACTTTTCATTATTGTATTATTGTAAATTACTATGATACATATAGTCCTCTGATGAGGATTGATATGTAGAAACATTAATTTTTTTATTTAAAAGTATACTGACCAAAATCGTTTACACTTACGATGCTCTAAATGAAAACCCTCATATGATTACCACCATCTACCAACTGTGCCCTCAGAACGACTGTAGTTTAACAATATAAATCATCCAATGTCTTCACTTCTGCCTGATGCATCAACCTGATTGATGTAGCTACATCAAGTGTCATTTACTCTGATAATGGGGGGGGTTGTTTGGTGTTATGTTCATTGTTTTGTTTTAAGTATGAGCATATTTCTAATGTAGTCCTACATCCAGAATACCTGAGCAGATGTTTAACTAATCCTGGGCCAGATCCTTCTGAAGCAAAGGTGGGAGCTCTTAAGTCTTGGGAGCAATCTGAACCACCTGTCATGTGTTTTTGATGTTCAAGTTTAAGTGACCATGGTTCATCTCCACAGCAAAATTCCCAAAGTGCTGGCAATTTAAAGTTTGTAGTGCTGCATATGAGGGGCAAAAAAGGTGACATACTTGAAGAAAGGGCTAGCCTTGGTGCTGCAAGCCAAGACTATCCCTCAATTACAGCAATTAACCCATTTCACAAGCAGCCAAACTAGATTGCCCTACAGGGATGCACACAATGAGACACTGTCTCCACTAAGGCTAATGTTACAGAACACTGGAGGTAGACAAATGTTTAAATCGCCATGAAAATCCTATTGACAGAGTGACAAAATAATGATTAATTAGCATTTGTTCAGCCTCAGTGTTCACAAAACAGGCCCCAATTTGTTCATTATCAGACAAAAAAACTCGCCATTTGCTGCCTCCACAATGCTACTGCCAATTACATAACACTTTAGTGCTATGAATCAGCATTAGCATGAACAACAACTAGCCATTAGTGCAAGCTGTTGCCTCCCAAAAGATATGAGCTCACTGTTGGTTTATAGCCAGGGCCGATGCATTTTTCAGGGTCAGAGATAACTTTGAACTGTCGGATCCTATCGAGCTTCAGTGAACACGGGCACAGGATGAACCCTACATTCAACTAATGTTCCTCCCCACACTCAGCAGGGACTGGGGTGCAGAGAGTAAAAATAGCCCATTGAGCCAAGCTGTGTGCTGGGCTAACAGATTTAACTGGCATTCTTTGTGCATGTCTGTGTGTGTATGATATGTATACACAGGTCCAACCACCAGTCTGCACTGTTTATCATTTGTGTATAATTGTTCTGTTATTAGTGATATGTCTGAAACGGATTTCCACAAACTAGACACAAGAGTTCTGCTATATTTATGTATTATAAACATTTTGTTCTCAACGTTTCACTAGTGTAAGGGCATATATGTAAAATATATAATTAATTAAAAGCAATAGTTCAAACGAAATGGTTTTCAGAGTGGTCTCAGAGATTTAGGCACAAATGTACTGTGAAAAACAACATAATAATACAAAGTCTGTTCATAGGATTGATGAAAAATATTCAGTAATGGCTTACCTTTTCTGACATTGCCAGAGTCTGTTTGCAGCTTCCGAAGATCTAGCTCATGGAGCTCCTCAAGGCTGCCATACTTCATCACCGAGTTGATGGACGACAGGGTGGTCACCAACGCACTGTTGATGGTGCTGAAATGGGACTGCTGAGGAGGACCAAAGGCATCTGCCAGCTCGCTGTAGTTCTCAGCCAGTAACATCTGCTGTTCCTGTAGGAGTTTCTGCACTCTCTCTATGTAGTGGTCTAAGCTAACCCCACATCCAGCCTTGGCCTGCAACTGGAGATCCTCTGCTTTTACCATTTGTCCCGTCGCTATACTCTTCTCCTCGGTTTGGTTAAGGGGTTGAGAGGGTCCACATGCTATGTTCCGCGTCTTGAGACCGACCAAAAAGTTTTCATGTACACTTGCTTGTCCAACCCCACTTTCTTTGGTTTTGGAAGAGTTGATCTTCTCAGTAGTATCTTCTGGTGCTGTGGTACCCACTGCAACAGAGCGAGTTTTCACTGTAGCCTGGATGTCTTTTACAAGGCCATCGCCAACAGCAACTGTACGAGTTTCCAACGGAAGGGTGCTGGTTTGCTGGTTTTTCAAGTCTGGTTGAGTGTTGATGCAGGAATCAATTAGGATGACAGTATCAGTGTTGGTAGACTTACCTACAGTCTTCACGTCTGTGTTTGTATGCTGAGAATGCACTGTGGGCAAAACCATCACAGCGGAGTCCATTTTACTCACCATGTCAGTTGCTGTGCCCTGGGACAACAGCTCCTTAATGGGACCAACCACTACATCCACTGAACAGTCTCCACACCCAATGGACCTCAAATCCTTTGCCTGCTCAGGCTCCGTCTTGCAAAGCTCCAAAATTTCCACTGTCAACTCAGTGTTTACTCCCATTTCACACGTACATACATCCACCCCAACTTTCTGATGGCACAGTATCACCTGTTTTCCAACGCACTGATCTCGAACCTCTGCACGTTCTTGTACAACCCACCTATCCATGGGCAACTCTGGGCCCACAGCAACATGCCTTGAGTCTGGTCTACAAAAGACACCTACAGTGTGTGTTTGTGGGACATGACCTGTGCTGATGTCACTAAATTCAGCATGGTTCCCCACCCCTTGATTTTGTGTGGGGACCTTGGCCTCCACTGAAGTGCTGTACATCTCAGGTCTTGCCATTGAACCCTTGTCTGCTTTCTTCCTTGAACCAGCAACCTGAAGCTCCAGTTTGAGCTTGCCCATCTCCATTTCATGAGTGGTCTCCTTTAGCTGTACCTCCAGTCTGTAGATCTTCTCTTTAAGGGCTTCAATGGTCTGATGCTGCAACTCTATTTCAGCTTCAGCCTCCGTGCTCATGCCCAGCATGGCCTCAGTCACCCCAACTCCAGTGCTCCTCGTCTCGTACTCTGTCCCTATAGCGACATCCTTGCTCCGCCCTGGTGATCTCCTGTAGATTACAACATCATTCATGTTCTCATCGGCACCAACACCAATGGACTTGCTTTCGCGGCTCCATTGCCTTTGCAAGGCATTTTGGTTTGTGCTGTGCTGCATTTGGTTTAATCCACTCCTCGGCTCCTCACTGCTATCCTGTATCTTCTTCTCCAAAGCTTGCACCTCGGCGGTCAGCTGCCGGAACTCCTGCAGCCTTTGCGAGCTCTGTTCCACAGTCTCCAACTCAACAATGTGCAACTCTGAGTCTGATTGAAGCTGAGCCACTGGCTCATACTGGTCAGCACTGCCTACACTGTATGATCGCTTCCGGAACCCCCCTGGTTGTCCCTGGCCTGCAAGTTTTGGGTTCTTTAACTGTGACACCAGCTGCCTTTTTTCTTCTTGCAATACTGATATTTTGACTTGAAGAATTGGGATGGTCTTCACTTGCTCTTCAAGCTCTTTAAGCCGTTTGAGAGCTACCATCATCTGGTCTCGGATGTTCTGTAGGTGCAAGGGGCTGATGTTGGTTACCGGTGTGGTCATGCCCGAGCTGAGTGGGCTGTGCCGTATGGAGCTACCCAAGGAAGAGGTTACATATAGATTGTATTCGCCATTGGCCAAATGTCCATTATGCTGCAGACTATTCGAACTGGGTGAGATCTGGCTTGGCCCATATGAGCCACCGTATGATGAAAGGGAACTGCTTGAGCCCATTCCCCCAAAGCTGGCCAGACGCCTCCGGGGCGGCTCGCTCGCTGGTGGCTGCATGAGTAGGCGTTCCTGTTCCAACCGCCTCCGAGTCTCCATCAGTGTTTTCTCCACCTGGGGGTTATGGCGAGGGAGGCGGGGCGAGGGTGGCGGCAGCAGCTGTTGCTGCTTGGCCTCAAAAACGTTCAGAAAGGCCTGGGGCTGCTCATGGACTTGGGAAATATGGCCCACTGAGGCTAGCTGGTTCCGAGTTGTAAAATAGACTGGTGACGGCTTGCTCTCATCACTATTGGAGGAGGACAGGGAGTCAGTAGAAGTCCATTGAGTCTGACCACCACTCTGAGGAGGAGGCACACATCTGGCCACTTTAGGTTTCCTCTGAATATTGAGCTTTTTGATCGTGTTTCCCCTTTCTATGTCGTTCACATACTTGAGGAAGTCCAGGTCTAGCTGATAACCATATGGGGTTTCCAAGTAATAGGGGGCCACAGAGTCTTTGTCCTCTTCATCTTTTTCTGTACAGAGCAAGACAGAGACAAACAGAAATCACAAATAGAGCATAAAAGTGAAAAACAAGTTGCTTTACGTTCGTTAATAATGCAATGTCATTTATGTTTTCCCCAAATAGGAGTAAAGTTCTTTAACTCTGCATCACAAACCAAATGCATTTTAGAAGCTTTAAAAGTCTTTCTTCATAAACGTAACTGATCCTTTTCATGCTGTTTTCCAAAAATGGTAAAAACAGATGCGTAATCACTTTTAAAAAGTGACTATTAACTTTTTATTGAACGAAAGAGTAAACCTCTGACACGTGCACAAACACTTGCGACAAATGCCAAGCATAATTGAGTTTCTGGCAACAGATGACCAATGTAGTCGTGCGGGTACAAGGACGCATTTTATTATTTCTAGACTGCAGGCAAACAAAACTACATTACACTCATGCAACCTAGAACCAAAAGTGTGCCTTTTAGTCTGATTCAGGGTTTTCCTTTTTCCATGGGCAGACTTTGAGCACTGGAATATATTATAAGCAAAAAGGGAACAGCTCTACATATTAATAAAGCAACATGTTTGTCTTAAAATTGGCAAGGAAAGAAAAAGCGGGCGGGGGGTGGAGGGGCATTAGGGGCAAACACAGAGAACAAACATTTTTCTCTGCTGGTTCAATGCTTCTGACAACATAAATCTCTTCTATCTTTACCTCTCAGCAAACAAGGGGGAAAAGAAACCTTCAGGTGGGAGCCAAGGAGTATTCATCATCAGCGCTTATATCACATTCCAAATTCCTCACTAGAGACTGAAAATTCCTGCCATGAGCAGAATTCCTGCCATGACCAACACTACAGGAGCTGAGCTACTTTCCAGAGCATTTAAACAGCATTCACTGTGTATTAGGAATGATTTAGAAAACACCAAGGCACACACTCTTACCATGCGCCCCTTAAAAGACAAGCAAAAGGTCTTAAAAGTTTGCTTCAGGTTTATGACGCTTCAGAACAAGCTCACAACAACAGTAGTTACTTTCAAAGCGAGAAAGAATTCAAGGAAGCCAAGACTTCTGGTTATCTAATCCTTGTTGTTCGGGCTCCGCTTACCGTGAGTGAAACAACAGTCCTGCTGCGGACCCTCGCTCTGCTGTAGGCTATAACAGACGGCATAAAACCAGAACAAGCTGCAGGCAGGCTCCCTCGCACAGCGAGCGCTTTCCCAATCTTCACTCCATAAGGGGAAAAATTCCACTATTGGTGTAAACTTAGCCAAGCTCAGCCCGGTCTGTCATAGGCTGGCCACCTCCACCAATCACACAGCACTTTCACTATTCTTCTGCTCTGCTTCTCTTGAAAAAGTTTCTTTAACATGATTTATAACCCCTCAAACTGGGAAGACCTGCTTCAAGACATTTTTCCAATACTGTTTCTCAGTCACGCTAACAAGTAAAGAATGTTTACACAGACATAATTAATATAAATATATAAGGACAGAATTGTATTCTTACAATGCAATTCATTTCTATACCTTTTCAACAAGAGTGTTTACTGCTTTTTTCCCTGTTGCTCTGAAAGATTTTGCTGTTGCTCTGAAAGAGCATAGTCTGAAATTCACAATTGCTCATTCAGTCATTGTACAGTACATGTACAGCAACAAGCGTCAGCTTGTGAGCTTTTCTGGGAGACTGCAATGACGCCACATAGACAAATCACAGACTGACACCAGGGAAGTCTGGAACGAGAAAGCAGAAGCCATGGGCAGCTGAGTTCTGACCTCACTGCGAGCAAAGCTAGGAGGTCGTACACCTCTGACACAGAGGGAGCACCACAGAAGAAGCCAAAGACAGGAGTGGACGCGACGAGAATAAATGCACGGCTGCTCTGTCTGGTCTAGAAATTACACAAACCAGTAGCTACTGACAAACACAGAATCTCTCTTAGAAGATCTGAACAGTTACATGATCGTCAATTTGTCAGAGCAAACTTGTTCTCTGGGTCATGACTCAAAAAAGAATGATCACATGAGAAAAATTTCATCATCCATTCATCGGTTACATATTAACAACCAGCAACCTCAGCTTTCTGGATTCAAAAACATGGCAGGAAATTTGTGCAAGATGACAAAAGGAGAAGCAAACATTGGTTTTGTTTTCAAATTCAACCTAAATTCATTCGCCGTTTGTCCTCACCTGTTCATTCTTAGCCGATGTTCTCTGAACAGGTCGCCTCAAGTTGTAAAGGCACAGACCTTTTGCCAAAGCAGATGTTTAGCTCATTGTTTGAACGTGATTGGCTGACATAAAAGCAAGGAGACGGAGTCAGCCAATAAGTCTGCACAAAAAAAACTGACCCTTCAGCTGGATTAACAAACACGGCAGACAGAGCTGCGCGATTGAGTCATCATTGAACTGTTTGTGAACAAACATGTATCTGTGTAAAGAGCATGTGGGTGAATGTAGGAGGAGGTCAAAATCTTTAGTCAGCTTTAGTCAGGCATAGCTCAGTTATACATGCTTATGTTGCTACCAGCGAATGAAAGCTAGTAGTCACCCTATTCGCTTTAAAACAAGGCAATCCAGGCTGCGCACGGGTTTTAGTTTGGAGTTCATTTGTCTTGTTCTGTAAGTTTTAGTTTTTGTTCCTCAATAAAAACTGTACATTTTTTATTTTCTAGTAAAAAAAAAAAAAAAGCTAGCAGTCACCATTCAGTGTGATGTCATTTCAATTATGGAAAGTTTTCTTTCGTTATATAAAAGCCTCTAATATAGTATGTACTGTTAACGTTATAGTATGTACTGTTAAACCTCACCATATGGTCCATATATGGAAATTAAGCTGCAAAAAAAAAAAAAAAAGTCGAATTTGCTGTTTTAGGCCTCGTTCACACGGACGTCTGAACCAGGCGTTTTTCTGGCGTTCGTGACTCCAGGTGAGCGCCTATTGAGCG
>JBBPCW010000039.1:8269211-8279811 GCA_037974425.1 Phenacogrammus interruptus | reverse complement strand
CAGTTATAACCAGTTATAACCAGTTATAACCGACAGTGACAAATGGTTCACCTCCAACCCTTATTCTTTTTGAGATTACGTCATTATCAAATTACGCGTCTGAGACAGAGCTGCATTCGGGTTGCAGTGTTCTTGCTTAACAACTGCAAAGGGGGCGGGTGTGTGTGTGGGGGTGGGGTTATCCCTCGTGACCCTCACAGCACAGCTTTTGGCAATGGGGCATGGGTGAACGCTTTTGTTAGAGACACCCCTAAATGAGAGGATCATGGGTTGTCAGCTGTGTCAGCTGTGCCAGTTTCCATGGCAGTGCTGGGACTGGTGGGGTGGGGTGCGGTTGTGGAAGGGCAGAGAGAGGAGGATTACCTCCCCAATCCACTCCACCCTGCTCATCGTTGCCAACCCCTGTGGAGAACAGCAGTCCGCTGTGAATGTGAACAGCATCGTCAACAGCCCAGCAACCACCAGACAAAAGAGACAACGCTGTCTTCCAACCATGCGAGTGGGCCCGTAAGGGAGGCTGCATCCTTTCAGGAGCTGGCCATGCCTGAATGGAAGACGGGGCAAAAGTGCGTATCAAGATGTCAATGTTGCGGAGCACTTGTGCTCCTATCTGGAGCTGCATGGTGATGAAGTGGCTCGTTAATCACAGCGGATGCTCAATAGCTGGCCTGGTGAAAGTGCTCTTCAGTCCGGGCACTGGGGTACTTTTGTACAAGCTACAAGCACATTATTATCAAGCTGAGACTAAGATGGCACCCATCCAGTGTCAGTGGGGATCCCGGCGTTAGACTCATCTTCTTCCTTGCTGGTCTACAATTTTGGAAGATTATTTTACCATGCCAGACCTTGCATCTTGGTATGCTGAGCCTCTGAAACTAAATTCCTGTACAGTACACATATCAGTCAGTGGCTGCAACCTTGACTGACAACAGAAAGAAATTGCAGACCTGAATGGGCTTGGTTAGGCTTTTTTAATAGACCATTATATCATCTTTCTAAGCCTTTTATAAGTGTTAAATAATCTCACTGTTCAGTTTGTGAAAGGCAGGGCATGCCAGCCGAACAACTCCCACCAGGTTCTGTAACTGTATTGCAGCAACAGCAAAACAAGCTGACTTCCTTGCCTTGATCCTAAAGCACACCTTCTGGATCTGCCAGCTATACTCAGGAGACGTTACCTGTGAAGTGTTCAAAGCTCAGAGAGCGGCATCACAGCTTTGTGCAACATATATGGCTTTAGATTGCAATCAGAAGGAACCGTCTCTTAGGATTGTGTAAGCCTCAGTGCAAATCTGCAAATAAATACGGCAGAAGCGAAATGTGAAGGCTCTAGGAAAGCAGCCTTCGGGTTCTAGAAAAGCAAACTTGCAAAGTCAATAAAATATAAAACAAAAGCAATTTAAATCAACTTATGAATGACGACCCTTTTTGAAAGTTTTCAAACTTATCATTATGAATCACCACCTGAAGTATGATGCAATTTGTAGAGGGTGTGTAAAAGCATTGAGCAATACTAAAGGGATGGCTGAGTCTAGACGATAATAACAGCAGCTGCTCACAGATGCTAACAGGCAAGACTGGCTGGTGGTGGTTCAATTTAGAGTTTCCCTGCTGAGGAAGTCCAGCCCAGCTAGCTGAACTTCAGGCCTTCAGCTAACTAACTGAAGTGACAGTGTTATGGCAGATAACATCCTCCTGCTTTACTAAGGAGAGGGCTTTTTTCGCCATCCAACACTGAGCGCTAGCTGATGCAGACACACACGAGCAGAAAATCCTGCTCGTTAATGATACCCGTGGGATCCTCGGAGGAAACACATGCTCCGAGTCAGACTTACTCTTGAATAAACGCGTGCGAAAAACATCCCAACTGCTATTAATGATTTAATTAGGATCTGCAAATAAAGGGTTCGGCTTTTAGGCTACTCCTACGAAGAAAGAACGAGCAGTAAGCAGAGATTGTAACTGCCAAACATGCCAAAGCAAGAATCGTGTTGTCCTTTGTTGCCTTTTAGGGATGGGGCTTCCAACTTTTGCCCACTTTGTTTGAGAGGGAAACTTGAGCTGGGCTGTGGGGGAGGGTTGGAAGGAGGGATGTGAATGGCCTCTGTTCAACTTCGCTGTGTTGGTTTCTATGTACCTATTGGAGGCCTACTTGAGCAGCTCCTCATGCTTCAGAAACAAGACACAGATTTGCATTACACAGCACGAGTGGATGGGGGTGGTTTATTAGCGACTCTTGATGACGAGTTGATGAGTTTGTGTGCATTTTGTTCCATGCAACAGGAGCTAAGGTATTTATTACTTCATTGCAACTGCCTCCTGCAAGCTTTTTACCAAGGATTGGGTAACTAATCCAGGGCTGATAAAGATTATCTGGCAGATTACAAGGACCGCCGAAATCATACATGTTATGAAGTCATTCATGGCTCTTGTGAGGAATGTAACCAAAGCGGCAAGGTGGGCAGCAACATCAAGTCAGCTAATTAGCAAACTAAGCTAAGCGTTACTACATCACTGTATGCGCTGTAGCAACATCGATGTCTTGGTCTTTGAGGCTACTCAAGCCTAGACACAGATAATTTGCAAGTTTTCAGAAAAACAAAGCAATCACTGCCTCTATGGAGTTCTCCAACTCCCAGAGCGTTTTGCTAGAAATGTAGATTATCATGCTGGACAGATAAGATTAGGGGTGTTACCATCTTGAAGAATGAAGGAAGGGCTTACTGTGTGAAAATGTGTGGATAGAAGGAGGAGGAAAAAAAAAAGAAGGGACTGAGAGCAAATGAGCATAGTGTGTGACAAACCCAAACCCAGACAACTCCCCCGCTAAGGGGGACAACGCCTGCTGCTTAAAGTCAGTCTTGGTGGCATAACTAACGCTGACAATGCTTGCCGCCTGGCCTTTCTCTGAAAGATGATGAGCTGGGTGCTGCAAATACATCCACTCAGGGACTCAGTGTCTGGACCAGCTTTGCCCTAGCTTGCCCTTCATGGAGGATTTGAATGTCATTTGCCCAAACCCAGACGAGCTGCTATGGTAATATCAGCTGTATTAGAACTGAGGAGGTGGGGTCAAGATAAGCAGTAATGAACAGGAGCCCGGTCAAATGCCACCATCTGATGTGCAAAAGCAGAATCCTTCATTCTCCCTTCTTGAATCATGGTATTCCCTTTTGTATGTCCTCTCACAATTTTCCCCTCTTCTCCTCAGCGAACTTGGGCTCACCTGATATTCATATCTGCCTATAGAATACACTAAAATGCACTGAATGTCTGCTTCCAATGATAAAAAAGGAAAGCCTATGAACTATACACCCATTTCTTGCAAACATGGAACCTGAAATATACCAGATACCACAGTATTTATCAATAATGAAAGTAATAATGCCAAAGCTTCCTCCATTATTTAAGTAAAAGGGGCGAAAAAAGCATTTTTAACAGGAATTTGGACTTCATCTCCTTATCAGACACTATAAAAATCCTGTAAGCAGCTGAATCCTGCCAACTCACAGTGTCCAGCCACCTTCTTGAGTCTATAGACGAAAGCTTGAAAGTTCCACACACACTGACCTCAGTTCAGCTTCTGGGGTGAGGTTTGCACGAGCTGGCACAGAGAAAGCATTGACTTGCGGCACTAAGGATCATGGGTCTGAAAGCAGCTGTAGAGTAGAAGATACTATGCCCTCCTAATCTTTGACCTCAATCCCACCATAATCCAAAGTATGAATGATCCACACATCAAAACATACCTTTAATTCTGTTAGGAATGTCAGTATGTCGTGACTGTAGAGATCAGTGATCTGACACTCCCATTTCTCGATTGTAGATTAGTAACTGGGGCTCAAGAAAGTACAATGGAGATTTAAGATACTCACACAGCCAGAGTCAGTAGTCTGAGATCTGTGGCTGGCATCTTACACCAAGAATAATGGAACTCAGCGAATTTGTCTTATCGGTATGGAATCCATATCGCTATCAATTTTGTTGAAATGCCGAAGGAGGAATTTGAAAACTGATAATAAACAATGAAAGACCACAAGTTTGACAAGAATGGCTGTATTATTTACAGACGTGTGGCAGCTGTCAAGACTCCTTAAAGCTGCCGGGCGAGCAGAAACTGCTTGTTTAGAATGACAAGCTTCAATTTTGTGCAGCTGCCTTGCTCGTTCAAGAGAATAATTGGACAAGCAGAGTAAAAACAACAGGAATAAAATGGACAGAATGCAAATGAGATACCTAGATAGTTTCGAATATGCTTGGTTGTCAATCAGGTAAATCATAAGCCAATCATAGGACACAATCTGAAAAATGTTACTCATAACAACAGCCACAGAAGCCATAACTGCTAACTATCCTTTTCTTTAAGTTTCGTTTTGAGACAATGTATGTTTTAACCAGAGGATCATCAATAGTAGTGTAATTTTTATGGAACTTGGCATCTGTGTCTTGGAGAAAGATCATAACACTACAGATATTGTGCAGATCTCCCTCAGGCTACCAATTACTTCTGACAGGGATTGAAGTCATGTACAAAACCTTTGTAGGTGTGTTGTGGTACCTGGTACCAAGACGATAACAGCATGCCCTTCAAGCTGTGAAGTGGGGCTAGTTCTTGTAGCACAGCCCACAGATGCCTGATTGGATTAAGGTCTAAAGAAATTGAAGACCTGGACCCTGAACTCCTTGTCTTGTCCTGAACTGTTTTTTCAGTGTGGTGCTAAAAGAGATCAGAGCCCTCACAGTATACCGCTGTCATGAAATGGTGTACATGGTCTGCAACAATATTTTGGTAGTTGTTTTGTGTCAAAGTGACATCCATTTAAATACCAGAACCCAGTGTTTCCCAGCAGAACATGCTCAGAGAATCACAAGATGCTTTCTTCAGATGAATCTTGGTTCCATCTCTTCACCCTAAATAACCAATATTCCACATGACAGAAAACATCAAAACCTCAGACAAGACCAATTTCTCTCATTGCTTCTGATGCTCAAGGGTCAGCAAGGGCTCTCTGATCAGTCGGTGACTATGCAGTACCATACACAGTTAGCTGTGATGCACCGTGTATTAGAACACCCATTAATTGCAGCTAGCACTAACTTTTTCAGCAGTTTATGAGACAGTAGCTCTTCTATGGGATTTGACCACACAGACCAGCTCTCAGTGTACATCAGTAAGGCTTGGGTGCGCATGACCCTGTTGCTGGCTCTTCCTTAAACCACTTTCAGTAGGAATTAACCAATGCATACTGAGAACATCCCACAAAACCTGCCATTTCGGAGATGCTGTGATCCAGCCGTCTAACCTTTACAATCTGGCACTTGTCAAAGTCACTTAGATACTTACACGCGTACGAGAGACTGTATATTTGCTGCCTAATATATCCCACCGCTTGACAGGTGCTACTGTAACAAGATAAACAATGCTACTCATTTCCCCTCTCAGTGGTTTAAATGTTGTGGCTAAACTGTATGCATTGCCACAATCCACATATTTCTAAGCTGCTTTCTCAATTTTCACGGTCTCCCAGTAGCGCTTCATCTCAGGTGTTTAGGAGAATGTGGTTGTCTTCAGGCTGTTTGTATGCACTTAGGCTTCCTGGGAACACGAGACGCATTTTCACTTGTTATCAGGCTGACGTCACATGTACTCGCAAGAGCAGCCGTGAGACTAAAGTGCTCTCGATTCGCACTGGCTTCCAAGCACAGATAACGTATCTAACGGATACATATAGGACAAAGGTGTGTAGTAAACCTTTACAACACTTGGTGGAGCGCATTCATTGAATTACATTGTCAGGCTAGACTGAATGATGTGTTTTCAAGGAGGTCGCAAAGGGGGACGTCAGAAACGGTGCCGCAGCCTATTGGCTACATCTTCACTAGATTTCAGAGGGTGTTCTCGTGTTGTTGTTCCAGTATCTACTTCGGCGGTTCCTCAGCTTCTGAGATCAGAATCTACTCTCTTTAAAGACTACCATGACTGATAAGGGGAAAAAATGACTGAAATATAAAGGATAATCAGTACCAAATGAAAAATAAATGTATTTGCTAGTTTTGTTTGAAAGGTTTTTACACGACCACTGGCATACATTACAGGCATGCCACGGCAGTCGTCTGATAACACGCCCCCTCTGTATAATCACATCGCCCGTGTCCCGACCCCTGCAAGCTTTATGACAAAGCAGCTTTTGTGTAAGCCCGCCATCGGCTCGTCAGGCTATTCGGTGGGGTGCCAGACTGGTTAACACAACACCAGCCCCCATGTTACATTTATTAACCCTCAAAACATCACACACCCAAGCGGCGGGTGGCAAAGGTCTTAATATTGAAACTTCTAATAAACAAACCTGACTGTGCCCTTAAGGACCACGAGTGCTTTTATTCCATCATTTAACTAAAGCCTGGTACTACAAAGCGCTGAACAGAAAGGAAATGCCTTGGAATGCCGCCTCGTTTCAACACCTCATCATTTCCGGATCTCCTCTTGCATCTCTGAGCCATTCATCCTCCAGACTGACAACTAATTAAAAAAAGAAAGTAGCTTGTTGGCAGAAAATCCAAGACAAAGGACCTTCCGTGCCAAGCTACTATCAGAGTTTGTGAGGCATCATAGAGAGACAAGGGCTGATTTGGTTGTGCCCCCAATTACATAGTTAACAGAGACTTTGGAACTTGGTTGGAGGGGGCATTTACAGAAATGCTGCGCCAAGGACTGGACAAAGAGTCAAACTGAATATCCTATTAGTGGGAACTTCTAGGTTTATTTTACATTTATCTGTCCAGGGGCAGCTTGTGGCCTAGTGGTGAGGGAGTTGCCCCTGCAATCAGAAGGTCATGGGCTCAAATCCTCAAACTGCGAGGCACCACTGAGGGTCCCTTGAGCAGGATACCATCCCCACACACTGCTCCCCAGGTCCTGTGTCGCTGGCTACCCACTGCTCTATATGGTGAATGGGTTAAATGCTGAAAACGAATTTCACACTGTTCACATTGTGTGGTGTGTTTATAAGGAGGCACTTGAGATGCTTGAGATGAGCCTTACCGTGACTGTACACAAAGTAGATGTAGGATTAGAATAAAAATGTGATAACACAGAATATGTATATGTGTGGGAGCAGTGAGTTTGCTGAGGTTTTCTCTGGAACATGTGTGAGATTAGCGCAAGAAACACCTGCCGTTTTTGCCCAATCTCCCCTACGACCTCATTTGCACAGTTCAAAGGCTCGGCCTGACGTATCAACTGCCAGTTAATTCAAAATCAGTTCCATTCATAGTGGAGCTACCAGGATCCCGCAGAACGCACAAAAAGAGCACAGACTCTGAAATGCATTGAAAGGCGAGAGCCCCAAAGGAGCTCGGGTGGAAACCGAAACCTCAGACACTCAAAGAACATTCCACCACATACACTCATTTACAGATTTTTCACATAGCAGGGGAGCAAAAATCATCACAGATTTGGCACACGTCCCGTTTTGAATGACAGACATAAGCAGCTTTGGGGAGTAATTACGGAAGAAGGAAGTTGGAAAGCACAGTGTAATTCATTGAGTATGTACACAATTCATGCAAATTACACAATATAATTACATTGTGAGTGAGTGTATATTTATCTCATACATAGTCAGTGATTTGTTTTATTAGTAACTGTGCTTCCATATAACTTTAAGAATGTTATAAGGTGGATTTACACCATTTGTAGTACTATGTAGCAGGCTGTCAGCCACAATCTTATGAGCAGGCAGAGGAGGGCCATGAGCCCATTTCTGCTTCTCTCCTTAAAACTTTAATTACACAAGTGTGCTCCAACATTCTTCAATCATTTAAACACTTCTGAATTGTGGCCTTTATAAAGTGAGTAGGCAATTTTTGTTTTGCCTGCTGAAAAATGACGGTAGAATAAAAAACACAAGCTGAAAATATTCATGTTTTTGCTTATGAGACAAATACTAAGTAAGACAAGTAACACTAAAGAGAAGCCATGATGCATCCAAGTATTGTATCACCTAGCATTAACTTTTTCTCTCATGCGTAAGTTATTTATATAGTCAGATAAAGGAAGTTTATTTGCTATAACAAATATGTTACCAAAGCTGCTGGGAAGGAAACTGTGCTAAAATGTTTGTCAAATTGCTAAAGGGCAAACAAAATAAGACTCATATAGTTAATAAAATAGTATTTAAATTAGGGATGCACCAATTGCAATTTTCTTGGTCGATTCCGATTACCGATTTTTTTGTAAGTGTGATCGGCCGATAACGATTTTTCCGATAACGATTTTTTCCCCAGATAAGAGAAAATTCGAGCTGCTGGGTTTCAACTTTAATGTACCGTATTTAGTTACTTTCCCTGTTTACTGGTTACTTTTATAATAGTGACATATGATAGTGGCACCTCTACAGCAAAGACAAACAAAAATCAAATTTTCTTTAATATAAAGCATTTTTTTCATTACAAAATTTCTTTACAAATTTAAATAAATAAAATGCAATACATAAACAAATAAATAAACTCCCGAAAAAAAGATCGGTTTGAAATCGCCAATACATGTGAGTGATCAGGCCAAATCAGGCCAAAAATCAATCGGTGCATCCCTAATTTAAATATATCTGTTTAATCACTATTTGTCTCATATGAAAGTGTTCAGTGATTTAAATGTTTTTAGTTTTATTGCTAAATTTGAAATAAAAAGACGAGTTCTCTCTGCTGAGCATTTAGTTTCATTTGGTAATGGATAAGCTGGCAATCTTTGTTGCCACTCGCTTCCAGCCCATGAATTTTCATCTCGTTGGAAATTACTCATGCTGAAAAGGCAGAAGGGCTGATGGCAAATATCTAAGAAATGCAGCTGCTCTCCGAACCCATGTAGATGTTACGCCTTCTAAGCCTAAACAAATATCACTTTAGTGGACCGCTTCCTTGTTGAGCTGACTCACAGCTCCAGTGCGTGCAGAACGTGAAACTGAATGATGGGCATGGCCAGATCAATAGAGCAATTTTGACAGTGGAGAGATTTCAGGCTCTGCCACCTCCACTCACCCCGAGAGCCGACAACAGATAGAATCTCTCATCGACAGCCAACATTTAGCAATTAGCTTTTTTTTCCCAGTATTGACTCTGTGTTAATCCCAGACTGTCTGGGACTGTTCAGTTCAGTTTAGGGGCCACTGAAGGTCAGAGTCTGTCTGTATTAACTAGTTTTAAGGAAGTTCAACAATATTCGAATAAACCTCTGCTGGCATTTGGACAGTCTTGTGAGAAACGGAGCCGAGTTAACATACAAACTCCAAGAACTGCATTAGGCTAAGCAGAGTACAGACATCAGTCATCTAATTGCGCCAATTAAATCTGGCCGGATAGAAATGAAGGGTCATCCTGAGGGACCTACCATTGGCAGACTCATCAGCATTACTTTTACATACCTAAAGGTAGCAGGGGGCCCGGGTCTCTAGCTCAGCATATCAAAACCTGTCCCATATAGGAGCCCATTTGGTTGCGCATAATTTGAATTAATAGTTTGTATATGTGAGTCATTTCGGTTCATTAGCGGAAAATGACTGTGGGCGGACGGTTCAGGGAGAACAGAGCCTGGGCCCACTAATCTGCAGCGCCCATGCCATCCGCATTATGCAACAGCTCTGCCGTGCAGGAGTAACCAAGGAAACGGCGCTATGGCGAGCGTGGAGTAGACACACTCCAACGTCGCTTGCTGGAGATGGCCGGTGGGATTTACAAGAGGCTTGCCTGGAGATGCGTGAAGTCAAGCAGCAGGAGCCCATCTCTAATGCTACTGAAGAATACGGGCTGGGTTTGTGTGTGTGCGTGGTGTGTGTGTGTGGAAGGGACCCATTCACGTTTCCTTTATTCAATTCCTGCCCATCATTAAGACCATTTTACAAGGGGAGATGAGAGCCCAAATAAAATATGCCTTCCCCTTTTAGTGCACTCATCAAAACTGCTTAAATGCCCCTTACATTTTCTGCTGACACACAGCTATTTTAAGGAACAGACAATGATTTGAATCGAGGCTTCACATTATATATTGTATGTTAGGCCATAGTTTAATATGCGGCATATCCACTCTGCAGTACACAGAAAGAGAATTGGCTATAAGTGTTTTGGCTATAAGAAAACAAGAATAGAAAACATCACATGCATCATTTCGCGTGTCCTCCTGCCTTAATTACAGGCACAATCCTCTTGAGATTTCCTGCCCATTTCAGTCCACTTTTCCCATTAATGTTGTGCTTCATGTCCAAGCACAGAAACATACAAACAGACAAAGCTGTGTCACAAACATAGCAAGGCTTAATGTAGAACAATTATGGTTCTACATTAAACCTTGCTATGTTTATGACACAGTTGTGCTGTATTTGACTCTATATGCTACTGTGCTTGGACATGAAGCATGACCATAGTGGAAAAGTGGATTGAAATATGCAGAAAACTTCAAGAATAGCAACATAGAGAGTCAGATACAACACAAATGTGTCATAAACATTTGTGGCAGTTGGTAGCCTAGTGGCTAGGGCATTCGCCCTGCGACCAGAAAGTCCGGGTTCGATTCCCAAGACCGCTAGGCACCGCTGAGGTACCCTGAGCA
>JBBPCW010000039.1:8214044-8228477 GCA_037974425.1 Phenacogrammus interruptus | reverse complement strand
GTCTAGAGTGAAGGATCTCCACACATGTCATGTGTGTCTGTCTTCTCTGCTGCATGTCTCTCGTCTTGTTGTGGTCTTGTGTTTAGATTCCCCTCGCGCCAACGGCACCGCCCCTTTTATTAAGGGACTATAATAATCGGTTAAACCAAGGAACGCGTGTCAATCAGAAGCAAAGATTACATTGTATACACAAGCGAGGGCAGAGAGAAAGCGGCCGTCGACTCATGCCTCTGAAGTCGACTTTTGTGTTAATGCCCTACTGTGGAATGCAACATACCTGAGTGTTGTGGAAAAGCTGAACAGTTTTATCTGTTTACTCGAACTTTGCAAAAATTGTGCTAGAATTTGAACCAGAGAACCATAAGAGAGACAGATTTTAGAGACCAATGAACTTTCTTGAATTCTTGACCTTTTAGCTTGTTGAGTCTATTTTGTCATTACTTGAAGAAGCAAGCTAGCAAGTTCATAAAATATTTATTTATACTACATTTTTATTATCCTGGAAAGACCTTTAAAACATTTCTTAAAAGCAGGTGCTTTATGAGAGTACTGTAGGTCTGTTTTGCTTGTATCCCTTAGAAATGTTTTGATTTTTCTAAAAGTCATATTTGAATGCTGCAGGTGCTACTCATACACCTGCACTGATGAAGAACTTTCTTTAGGATGTCCAAGAGATTTCAAGTAAGCAAAAACCGAAATTGAAACCCATTTTCTTCCTGTAACATTTGGGAGTGAAGTGCATTATCATGGAGCGTCTACGGGCTAGATCATTGTTATAGGTGAGGGTAGTGGGAGGGATTTGAGAAACAATGTAAATTGGTAATGTTATTTTCCCCCACCCACTGGTGCACAGTGACATAATCAAAACCCACACTGTTGGAAAAAGTTTTTTCATCAAAGCAAAGTAAATGTATCTTCAAAAGTGCTCTTAGGGTCCAGCTTAAATGAATTTTACATTCTATTCAGAAATGGGGCTAGTTTTTCCTACTGTAATGTTTAAATAAATAATTTGCTTCGACCCTAGGGGGTTAATGAACTGTCTGTTGCTACAGTCCTCTCAAACTTCTCTCATGATTTATAATAATCTCCATGATTGTAAATTGCAGCATAAGACATGTTTCTAAGTTGTAGGCCTGCCTTATATTCTGAAGTGCCTACATATGTCACAGACCATTAGTGGTCCCCCAGATAACTGAACATTTACACAAGGATCTTTCCTGTATGGTCAGAATATGCTTTTCTGCTTGTATTTTAAATTATATGACGTATTTGTGTCCCAGAGTGACAGATCAAAGGCTTGTCTTTTCTCAGGGTTTCTTCCTGATTCTGCTAAGGGAGTTTTTCCCTGTTGTAAAAAATGTAAAAAGAAATCAAAATGAATCGAAGAATGCCGGCCAAGCTGAGCTGCTTTGCAATAGTTCTGCACAGTGCTATTGTTAAGGCCACAGATGCATTATATCCCATAGGGCGCTTCCTGCCTCGCTGTAGCCAGTGCCAGCTTATATTACATCCAGCCAGTTTCCCAATGCGGAGTGCATCATAGGCTTTACTCACACAACTCTTTTATATTCAGCATGGTGTTTTTTTCCCCCTCTCTATTCTCTCCCTACGCGGCTGTCTGTCCCAAATCCCCCGTTTAAAACGCCACACCGTGTAAACAGAGCAAGCACCAGACTCGTAAAACATTCCTGAGAACCAAATTTTTCTTAACTGCTGTTTTCTTATTATCGTCTGCGTTTAGGAATCTCGGTTGAATTGCACAAATGTCCTATTCTGAGTGTAAATGGATTCCAGAAAGGACCTCAAAAGCCTTCTTAAGTGTACTCTAACATAGCCTGCCACATTTTGGGGGGGCAGGGACGTAAGGAGGAATAAAAGACAAGCATGACTGTGAATTAAACTTAAATAAATACCCGGACAAAGAAATAAATAAAGATTCTCGACAAGAGCGACAGTATAATCATGTTGGAGAGGAAAGTAAATGTTCTGTTAAGAGTTTCCCCCAGGGGAGCCAGAATACTAGCATTATCGCCAGAGCGGGGATTTGAACCCCAGTCTTCAGTAAATATAGTAACTCTATTCCAAAAATGTTGCCATAATCCCTATTTTAAAAAAAAGTATTAACAGTGTACATTTAGCAAGTAGTATAAGTTCAGCAAGTTATTTGTATCCCTTACTTTATTTTAGAAAAACCCAAGAAAAACTTTTGCAAGTGTTTGATAGAACTGTTTAGCTGGAGGCAGGGGGGTGTCAGGGGTGGGGAGGGGGTTGTTGCTAAACTATGATAAGAATTCGATTTCAAGTGTTAAAGTGTTTGCAGTGAGCTCCAAACATTGCTGTTATTTTTACATTTTGAACATATAGTTTTGCAACTACTGTGTCTCCCACTTCCAAATCTTTCCAACTATAGCATCTTCAGTTCTGAGTCTTAGGCCATGTCCACACGTACACGGGTATTTCTGAAAACGGAGGTTTTTCTATGCATTTTGGCCTTTTGTCCACATGCAAACAGTGTTTTGGATCAGTGAAATCAGAGGTTTTTGAAAAATGAAGACGTTTAGTGTCATACAGTGCACCACTGATATGACGTCACATTATGCTCTGTGTTTACATTAGGTTTTTATCTACAGTACCCTATGTTTACAAAGTACTACTGCTCTCAAGCTAGTTAGAAGTTTTGGCATGTTCATACTCATGCGCAGAGTTTCTGTCCCTCCACTAGGAAGGACACAGACGTCAGAGTTGGTTTTGGATGCAGTCACTGTCTCTGGTAATGATGTCCACCCTCCAAGGCTTCTGATTGGATACCAATGCTATACGGTTTAAGCTGCCTTGGCTGCTTTTGACAGCATTTTTTGCGATTGTGTGTGGGCGGAGATATTTTTGAAAACGTGTGCTCATGTGGACGTGATTTCTTTAAAAAACAAAAAATCTCTGTTTTCAGAAATACCCGTGTGTGTGGCCTTACTGTACCACATATCACACAAAGCCAGGTTACTGTACCACATATCAATCTAGACTGAGTTTGCTGGGATGGTGCCACAAGCATCTAAGCACAAAGATGATTATAAGAATGGGAAGTCATGGTAATCAACTCAAGTAACCTGAAAATAATCCTGAAACTTTTGCATTTGCATTTATTGAACTATAATAGTAGGTAAAACAACAAATTTCAGTTAACTTCAGTTAATTTCAGTTACAATGTTGCATTTTTTACAGGGTTAAACATCATAAAAACATATTTTTTAGCTAGATGGCTACATCTATAGCTCATTCTGTTTTTTTAAATCTAAGACAAGCAGAAGGCTTTTAAAGTAAAATATTTTATTCTGATTTAAGATGACAAGTGGGGAATAACTGTTGAACATTCTTAAGATGTTTTGGAAAGAAGAGCAATTCATCTGATTTTTTCTTTGCAAACCTGAAACACACTTTCTTAAGACTATTTTGCATGTCCAGCCTCAGACTCGGGACCAAAGCATTGTCGTGGCTGCAGTGTTTCAATGCTCTTAGCGAGAGGTGAGATCCTCTCCAGACTCCGCAGCTCTCCTCAGGAATCTTATTTCTCTTAAAGCTGCATGAGGGGAACAAGACAAATGTATGGCTAAGGAAATATTTACACTAAGAGCCCATCCACGTTTGCGCTGAACCTTGGTGAACTCTCCTGCGCCACAGTGGAGATGACTAAAAGGTGCTAGGCCTGATGTAGTACTTTAAACAACTGAGGGCAGATGGGGCTGTGGCGGCGTTAAAACCGGCACTTGTGTAAGCAGATCAAGCTTGGAGAGCTCGGGAAATGTACAAATCTAACCAAACAGCTTGCTGATAGAGTTGAGGTGCTTTGGGTTGTATGGTTTGATCTTGACTGAGCTGTTTATGTGCTTTCCCTGTAGATTAGGCTTAGGTTTCAGTCCGGCTCGATAACATTATTAGGTTTTCCACAAGAGAACCATTGGGGTGGCGGCGGTGATGGTAGCAGAGCTCTGAAACTTGTGGTCTTCACCGAAATGTGTCTGGTATTAACATGTTTGTCCTTAAGTTGTCAGAAGGCATCCTCCCCCTGCAAATCCCCACACAGGCCTACTGATGACTTCCTGCTGAAAGTCCATGAGGGATTCTTGTTCTTGACTCTGGAGATGACCCCAAACCAGAAACCTCAGCTTTCATTCCTCCGCCCGTGAAATATGCTCTGTGGCTTTGAAACGCTCTCCAGTGGATCGTGAATTGGCCAGTTGTCATGTCGCAGGCGTCCGCCTCCCTCCGGCATCCGTTCCTCCAGTCTCGCGGCCCGAGGCGAAGCGTTGTTTGTCATGTTCATTTTCTTTTACTGCGTCATTATGCTGAGTTCAACTCTTTTTTCTGCTTACTGTTGTGGCTGATGTTTAACATCGAATGACAACTCTTGCTTTTGTGAAAAAGAATAATATCAAAAGAACACACTGGGTTCTTAAAAAGAAATCTCTTACATCGTCAGTATGGTAAACATGCAACTTGATATAAATTTTTTCTTAATCACATATTCATAATATAAATGGTGAAATTATGAAATTCTGACTTTCAACTTACAAAACAAATATGTTATCATGATTTAGTTTAATGAACACTTTTATATGTACAGCCTGTTCCAAAAACATGCTTTATACTTTTTTCCAAAGTTTTAGCATTTTTTAATATCAAAACAAGAGTCAGATATAAGTAATAAGTAGATGTATGTCATTAATTAAATGGCTTTATTCCAAAACACATTATAGATCTTTTTTCATCAATTTTTATTTTCTTCATGATGTATGTTGTAGGGAGTGTGCTTTAGACAAATCCGAAATAACAGAGCTACATAATGATTTATACAACCTTTATTAGAAAAATAAAATATGTTTTGCATTAAAAAAAAAATGTAATATATACAAATGTGTTACAAATGAACAAACAGCCTCTTTAAATGAATTGTTTTTGTCTCTGAGGGAAAATATTTAAAATATGTAAGCCCTTTCCTCCCTGTGTTTTTTTCCCTATACAATTCCGTAACTGCTGTTGTTCACACTATATACACAAATTAATAAATTATATAAAAATGATTTTTTTTTTTAAATACTGTGTAATTCTATATGAAATTAATATATTTTTACAGTCAAAGTGACAGTTAAAGCTCTAGGATGAAATGTTCTTAATGTTTAGTTAGAACTGCCATAAGAATAATGCAGTTTAAGCAGTATCAGGTGTTTAAGCCTTGAGGTTGCAAGACAGATTTTACTGTCAAAACGTATTTATCCATTCCATTTTTTGAGGAGGTGCTGCTTAGGAACCCGGACGACGTTTATATGGTTTGATGTGGAGAAGCAGGATAAAGGTAAAAGCCACCCTGGAATGCATTAATAATAACCAGAATAACAAAATGAACTACAGCAGAATAATAATAAAAGAATTCTGCAGTAAAAATGATAGTACGTGCCCCTGCACAACCACAACACAACCACCCTCCCCACCCTAATCCGAAGCCTGTTCATTTTGTTAGCATTGTCCACAGCGGTAGCTGACAGTTAAGACATGCTACTGTTGCTTGACATTACAGATGACCCATTAAATAAGTCGCAGTGGTTTAGTTTTCAGTCAACTTTCACAACAAACCTTTCACACCAGAATGACTGGTACACATATCCCTCACACTATTTCAGCTAAGATATCAACAAGAAAATAACCTTGCGGAGGGACTGCAGGAAAAGCTCCATTAACTCGGCTTGCTACATGAAGCAGGCCCTCAGACGGCGCCGCTGCCTGACGCCACTGGGCAGGGGTGACGGGACGGGGGGGGAGTGGACAGACATTGCAAGCGGGAATGGGTCCTTGCTAAGCTAAATGCTAACTCTAGCAGGCCAGCGGTCCTGTTCATCCTGCATGCTAATGTTTTCTGCGTTGACAATAAACTGTACTACATCAAGCTCCAGCAGTGTTTTTTTTTATAGAGACATGTTGCAATGACAGCATTTTGAACACAACTTCCCAGATTAGCAAAATGCTAACATTCTACTCAGGCAGAAGCATGGCTCTGACTGGACTGTGTTTACACAAACCTTGTTGGTGCATACTGCACTGAGCCTTGACCCCCTTTTTGGGGTACTGAGATCACATCTCTGTTTTGCTGATTCCAGTATACAGACCGATTGTCAGATGTGCTAGGATAGTTTATGGTAAGGAAGCACATGAAGACCAGGCCCCTAGGAGCCATCTCTGGTCTTCAGAACACCAACTAGGACATATTTTGGGAGTCTGCAACCTATGGCAGCGCAATCAACCCGTAGGAATACACAGCATTAGTGACTGGCTATATCAGCAAGTGTGTTGATGTTGTTACCAATGATGTTGCTGTCTCCAAGACCATCTCCAGAAGCTGAGACTGCAGAGGGGCATGCACTACTAAGAACCTGAGACACTGCCTTCAGATCAGGAGATAAAGCTGCCCAGAGAACAGCTTTCTCAGAAAATCCACAGCCACTTCCAGGGCACTGTAGATACATGTGACAGGGCATCCAGGTGATCACCACCTAAAGGGCATCTCCATATGCCTATGAGAGTGAAATGTCCCTTCCAGATGCACTGAATGATTTGAAGCACAAAATGACATGTCAGTGCAGAAGATCACCCTGCCCGCCAACAACCAGGTGCTCTGTCTAATCATGGCTGATCTGAGGAAAACTCTCCCTAAGGGGCTCACTGCAAGGTTTGCGCTTCCTCTCAAAAAACAGCGAGAACGCTCCACGCTTGCCACGGGGCTCAGCTCAAATGTAGGCATGGTTTTCTAAACTCTCCTGTCCCGGATAACAGAGTTAGCTCTAGCGCTAGCTCTGTTAGCACCAAGAGAGAAATGCTGTGGGCTTTGTAGACTCTGGACACTCAGAGACTTTAAAGATTAGTGTAAATGTAGATTCTGGACACTTAGAAACTGTTAAGATTAGCTTATCCTCCATACCTGCTTTGTGTTCGGGCAGACCGAACACTAGCCTGCTTTGGTCAAAATTCAACAAATTTCAACTTTGACTGCTGTGCGCACAAGGCTGTCGCAAGCCATAGAAAATAATGGGTTTCAGAACAAAGCGCAGAGCATGCCACGTTCGGTCTGAAAGCCCCTTTAGAGATATCCCATGGAAAGCTGAAGGACCAGACAACATTCCTAGTCATGCACTAAGAGGATGTGCACACCAGCTGGCAGATGTTCTCACAGACATCTTTAATATCTCTCTGAGCACCACTGTTGTTCCAACATGCTTCAAGGCCACCATCATCATCCCTATACTAAAGGAGTCGCCAGTAGTTTAATGACTATTGTCCCATTATACTCACACCCATTTTTATTAAATGCTGCGAGAGGCTCATTAAGGGGCACATAACATCACAGACCCTCACTAGACCCCCTACAGTTTGGGTATGGTCCCAACCACTGAGTGGATGAAGTCATCACAACCACCCTTCACCTGGCCCTCGATGGCCTGGAAGGCCCTCTACTGTCAGGGTGGGGAACAGTTTCTTCCCTCAGGCCATCAGACTCCTCATTTGGAACTGAATCATGTCTGTACCCACACACACACACACACACACACACACTTATTCCTCCTCCTATGACAGTACACGAGCACTCTGCCTGAAACAACTTACGTACATATATATTTACACTGTAAATACTCATTTATTTATTATATACTGCACGTACTCATTCCTGCCATTATTTAATGTATTGCTATCTACTACTACATTTGCATTCTTGCTCTCCTAGTGTCTCTGCTGCTAAAATCTGTATTTTATCAGTCTTGTTCTGCTTCTTTTGAGAAGTGGACTAAATTGCCTTGCCCTGTTGTCCAGGAAGAAAATTGTTTTGTTTCACTGTATATGTGGCTGAAATGATAATAAAGCTACCTGACTTAAGGTGGGTGATGGATGACTGTGATTTGCAATTGCTTGACACATATACTAAGTTATAGTAATGCTTACGAAACTGGTCCAACACGTTAATTGTAGATTTAATTAACTGTATACAACTTCAAAACCTTTTCCATAGACCTCAGTTCTATAACAACATTGCTTTACAGGTTTTACAGCGTGAAATGTTTGTCTGGTGGTGCAAAATGATCTAAAATGTTGTTTACTAATGGAATTTGGTGTGGATGAAGAAAACAATGTTTTCCACTATATCCTTGAAAGTATAAGCTCATGTGAACAAACAGCTGTGAAAAATAGTGGACGGAGTACCGGATCCAACGAATCTTGCTGAACTTTAGTTTTTCCCCCTAGAAGATGCAGAAAAAAAGGCCTGAAGTGAACTTCTAATTAGTTACACCAGTTGTTTCCCTAGTGAATTTCCAGCATAAAGACAAGCCTGTGTAATCCAGGATGGCTCAGACCAAAGATTCCTAATTCCTCTGAGCCTCTTGTTTCCCACTGGCGATAGAGAAGGGACACAGTGTCATTATTGTGCTCTCTTTCTGTCTCTGTCTTGGTCTCCCCTACTCTCTCTCTTGTTCTCTATAGAGCAAGAATGGACAAAAGGTCATTCATACCGGCTTGTCATCCCTGAGTGATATGAAGGTACAGGGATGTCCCTGGGAATCTAATGGCCAGTCATCGCTTATAACATTCTCTTGTTTATACCAGCAAAGAAACAGATATTACAGATATAAAGTCATACAAGTTGTTTTTGCTTTACTAGAAGAATCTGCTAACCAGTATGAAATGTGAAGTACCCACCTGAAGGCCCTTACCAAAAAGCTTCTTTAGAAAGATACCATAGAAAAGCCACTTTTAATGCCCTAAATAACTTTTCCATTGGCTAGTCTTTAAATAACTGTATTTGTAAATGGAATTTGTTAGTGTAAAGTGAAATGTAACGTTCCCCACATATTGTCCGGGAACCCTATTTCCAGTCCAAGACCCATTTGGTGTAAATGGGCTGCCTTTAACTTACAAATGAAGATACGTTATCCTCATCACAGGGTTTCTTTGATTCTTTTCATTGGCGCTAATCATTATAGCCTTCAAAGAGAGAGGAAGATAAGGAGGGGATGAAAGAGCTGAACAATAAGGTATTCATACCATGTACGTACATCCGCATGCACGCAACTGGGACAAACAGATGCATTCTCAATTAATGATAACATCCAGAGGAGGCAAGTAAATAGACTCAGTCGTAATTTCGAATAATGATTAGCAGGTTGGAAGGGAAAGCGGCGCTCACAGATGCAATCAAGACAGTCGTATTTAAAGTAGCAATTCTGGGAGATTTTTCCAAAGAACTAAAGTCATCCTGCACTTAGACCTAAGAGCCCTGGAGGTAATTGCTGCTTTGTGATCAGGAGATGTGATCCCCCATACATTACTGGAGCGGATGGGCCAGTTTGATTCCATTTGTGGAAGGGCGGCAGCTGAGTGGCATTTGGTGGTTTGAAATTTCTCTTTCTCTCTGTGTGTCTTTCTCCTCTGACCTCTTCTTTGGAGGGCATTAAACCCTATTATTAAGGGCTTAAAATCCAGTTATAATTCCAAAGACTGATTGTTTGCTCTTAAAAACACCTTTTAATGGTTCTTGGCTTAGATGATTCTAACAAAAGAGTGTTTTACTATACAGAGCTTCACACTCGCGCTGTACAAATTGATTCTTTAAAGCACCATCTACTGAAAGGTTCTCTAGGGATTCCAAACTTGATTTTCTGTGACATAATGGTGCTAATGGGGTGCATGTTAGTCTTCATTTTTTGTTGAAGGATCACCCAAGGTTCACTGATGCATGTATGGCACTGAAGGCTAGAGCATCTGGTCTGAGGAACATGACAGTGAGTTCAGGGTGTTGACTTGGACTGCAGATTCCCCAGATCTCAATCCGATCAGCATTTGCGGGATGTGCTGGACAAACAGTTCTGATTCATGGAGATCCCACCTTGTAACTTACAGGCCTTAAAGGATCTGCTGCTAATGTACTGGTGCCAGATACCACTGCACCTTCAGAAGTCATGTGGAGTCCTATTATGATGGGTCAGAGCTGTTTTGGTGGCACAAGGGGGACCTACACAATATTAGGCTGACCGGTGTGTATATATACATCACAATATACACTGATATAGCCAAACAATACCTCATTAGGTGAGCCAGGTTAGAAGATTAAAATTTTCTTATGAACTACGGAAGCTACAAAAAACTGGTAAACCCTGTTGTATGGCATTGCTTCACATAACCTTTTCAGTACCTTTATTTGAACTGTTGAGTAACTGCTTTAAATTACTCTGTAACTACTACGATAATAGAAGTAGTTGTAGTAATATTGTGCTCGGTAGGTTTTGCAGTTATGACAGCGGGGAATCGAAGTGTGGGCGCACCTGAAGGTTTTTGCATTTTTTAACCACCAAAAGGAGTCCCATTTGTACCTTCTCTGATGTGCCCAGTGTTGTTTTATCCCATAAATGGTTAACTTCCCCCTTGGCCCAGCCAAAGAAAGTCTAAGGCTGAGTTGTTTTGGAGAGTGGAACAGTGTTTTAAAACTCACTGCTCCAAGCATGCGGTTGCAGACCACCCGGCTCGGAATAACACATAATACAATCCAGAGCTCCCCCCCTACCTCCATCGCACTCTCTTTCTCCCTTCTCCCCTTGGTGTCTCCCTTTTGCGTGCCTTAGGTAGCTAAGTGTCTGATATTTAGGTTAATATTTGTGACCATTTGACTTGCAGGAATGTCCCGACTCCAGATGTGCTACAGTAAACACTGTATCCCTTACACCAGCCTCACCAGCTCCGTGAAGGTTCAGTGCCCACAATGTCCGAGGTGTAATTTCAGAGACTGCAGAATGTTTTGTTCCCCTGTCTTTATACATTATTGGAATTTGCATTAATGCTAGTCCCAGACCTAAAACTAAAAAAATGCCCTTTTAATACACAATAGTGGAAAATACCCAAGTACATTTTCATTTTAAACTACTGTATGGTAATTCAACGTTGTGAAAGGACAGGTATATATATATATATATATATATATATATATTATGTGTCACTTTTTTATAATCTTGGCTTCACATTTTCACTTTTAACTAAGTAAGATGTTTTAAATTTCACAGTTTTTTAGTACTTTTTTCACCCTCAAAACTGTGGAAGTGGAAGTTTGCAGTGTAATTCTAACACACAAATTCTTTCCTTGTTACTAAACTTTACCAAAAAGTATCAAGCTAAACTGCTGTTGGCTATTTTGACAGTGTTCCTGGGCTGTTATTTACCATTATATACGACTATCTGTGTTTAAAGGCGAAGCTTCACAAACCAAAAAAGGTCAAATCAATGTTTAAAACTTTTGTATCCTTTATATTCACTCACATGCAGCTCTTATGCTCCAACATTTTTGTTCCACGTTCCATGCCGGTATCAGTGGCCAGATTTTAAAGTCAAGTCAAGTCATGCAGGTTTTATTGTCATTTCACCCATATACCTGTATACATTGAATCAAAACAATTCTCCATGGTGCAACACAAAGCAATACAAGACTACACTAAGTGAAGATGGGACAACACAGTGTAAAATGTCTTCAAAATGCAAGAGCAAATTGTACAAGATTACAGGACAGGACAGCTCACACTGTAGCTGAGAGAGTAGACAGTAAGTGTGAGTGAATACAATATTGTATCGGCTACTGTATTCTACCAACCAAGTACTGAAATGCAAAGATTTGTTGGACAATGAATAACAGTATCCAGAAAAGACCAAAAATGACATTGACGGGACAGAAAATGTAAAATGCAAAATGTAAATGCTACAGTGAAGGAAAAATAGTTCAGCTCAGGAATCCTGATTTAAGAGTCTGCCTGAGGGCTTTCCCATCCTGGCTTTGAATGCCTGTGTGCTACAAAATCTTTCGCCAGATGCCAGGAGGAAGAATAGAGTATGGGAGAGATGTTTAGGGTCATCCACAACGCTGTCGGCATTGCAACAGCGATATACATGGTGTTAGGGCTGGTCGGCGGCTGATAGGGGCCGCTGCTTTTCTGTTTTGTTTAGGGTCATAGTTCTGTGGGGTTTTGTTTGGGAGTTCTGCTTCGTCTTGTGTTCACATGTGATTATGTTGTGTATTAAAGCCTGTTTGTGTTCGCCATTCTTGATCAGTCCATCACCTAATTTTCTTTGTTTGTAGCTGCATCTCGTTTTCTTGTGCAAAGTTATAGTAACGGCCACTGAGCCTGGTTTGCTTTCTTGTGTACTTTGAATAAAAACCACAGAATAGATTCTCATTCTCACGTATGGTCCATGCCAAGAGGGAGTTCACGGGCGTGAGGGATTAGCCCCTATGTCCATGACACATGTCCACGAGAGACATAGAAGAGAGACCCTAATGCAGTGCAGTTCCCAAACCAGGCCATGAGAGTTTCTCTGTTGAGCACTGTTTAAATGGGGGCAAGTTCTCCAGACTCTCCACAGGAACTAAAGACACTGCTGGGCTTTCTGTTCAGGTGTTCTCCTAAAATCCTTGATGTGAACTTGGTGCTCTGGATGGTTTTCATAGAGAAGCCGCTGATGATAATCAGATGATAGATGATGATGATAGTGTGCTTAGCCATTGTGAAGTGACCATTCTGTCATATGTGAACACACCATTCACCCAGTGAGGCAGTGCGGACAGTACCTTGCTCAAGGGCACCTCAGTGGTGCCACTAGCAGTCCTGGGATTGAATTATGCAGACATTCAGAGAAGGACTGTGCACGCACACATCTGTACACTGTAGTTATCAAACAATCTGAAAAACTTTATATGCAGCGTTTAGTCGTTGATTCCATTTATCATTAGCATTGCATTCCTCTCTGTCTGGTGGTGCAGGTGGTGTGTCATTCACAGCATGTTTTATACTTTTAACAGATCTTTAAAAGCTCAGATTGGTTATTTGTTAAGGATATTCAGCAGAATATGGATTGTGGCTCCAGATAAAGAGCTTGTAACAGAATAGAACATTTCTTACAGTGATGTCATGAAGAATCAAATGGACCCTTTAATGTAACATTTTCAAAGTGTTCTCACACTGTGCTCTAAAAGACACCTTCCAGCTCACTCCCTCATTACATGCGATCTGTTGATTCTGGAGCCGGTCCACGCAGAAGCTCTTCGCATGGCACGTTTCAAAAGCAGCAAAGCGGATCATAATTTTTGGCCCGACTCCTGCGGGACTTTAAGCAGAACTCGAGCCCTCATTGAGAAACTTGGTAAGGGGACCCGTGGAGGGCCTTGCAGAGGGGGCCCTGGCGCCAGAGCCTGCAGGAACTTCACTGGCATGATGGATGGAACTCATTGCCAAAGAGATGGAGAGAAAATAAAACAACAAAATGCTTAATCCTCTTGAAACAATGGAGAAATAGAGAAGCTGGGGTGACTTTCACTGCAGATTCATGCAGGCTGTTAGAAAAATTATCATGACCCCTGACTATGAAACCATGAAATACACATTTCTCTCTGTGCAGTGTGAGTGATATATTTGTAAATGGAAGCCACAGGATGAGAGATTAAGCAGCCTTCATGTGTGGTTAGAACCAAACTGCATTTGTAGTGCTGCTTTCATTCAGTGGCTTCCTCAGCCAACCCAGTTCCTCTTGCAAGGCTGTGAAATTAATTCATGCGTATCCCAGACAGCTAGGCCATGTACACAAGTACATTTCAGTTTCCATCCCAAATGCACTGCTACACATTTCTGGTTTGCCTTAAAACACAAAGTTTATTTTCAGCAAACATGAAGTTGAACTGTACAAACAGTCTAGACCAAGCTAACTGTAATTGCTTTATAATATTGCAACCATTGTAAATGGTTTATGAATGTAAGTTATATTAAAATCCTTTTTTTGGTCAAAAACATTCATTTTAATAAGAAAATATTAATAAGCAGTCTTAACATATAAGGGGCCACAGTGCCCCGTTAATCAATCAATAAATATCTCATCTAATGATCTTGCTGATGATTTATCTTGCTTTGTTCTCTCCATCAGTCAGCATTATGCCTGCCAGCTTCACTAGAAATAACAGGTCACTGCTGCCTCTTTATTTACTAAAACTCCAAATTAATGAACATGTTGTTTAGGACTTAATTAATAACTATCAATAAACTCTTTTTAAATATTTAGGAAATCTGTTTGTAAAGTAGTGCCTTGATATAACGCTAGCCTTATAATATGCTTCGTTAAGGAATAATGAATGTCTTTTTTTCTGTACTAATATTGTAACTGTAGGGTGTAGTTGCGGCTTCTCACCAGATGAGGCGCTGTAGAGGATTGGGTAGTTGACCAGTTTCTGAGTCCGTGCTAAATAAGAAGCATGGGACACTAGACTAGCAGCAGCAACAAGTTCTAGACAGTGGCAGAATAATCTCGCGTAGCCAGACCTTCAGACTGACGGCTGAAGGTCTGGAATTCATAGCAGCTTTCTTTGGCCAAGGC
>JBBPCW010000039.1:8201382-8213748 GCA_037974425.1 Phenacogrammus interruptus | reverse complement strand
AGCACTAGTATATGTATGTGGAATAATGATCATTCTAACATTACTGGAACTGAATTGCTTTAAAGTTCAAATAACTGTGCCCTCTTTCAAGGCAGATTTCTGAGACTGTGGACAGTGACCTCAGAATAACAGGTGCAGAAAAGCCACCCCACCCTCCAGCTCTAATAATCTCATGCCACTTTCCTGTCTAGACGCACATCATTCCTTGCCTGAGAGAAGGGGTTTGACTCAGATTTTTTTTTTTTTAATGGAAAAAATTATATAGCTTTCTTTGGATCTGAAAGTCCTTTTGTGTCCTTTTTAGCAGCAATAGTTATGGCTATTGAGAGGTGTCCCACTTAATAAATACGACTACCTGAGGCCGTCGCGTCCAGACACACTCCATTCGTCACTGCATGCTAAAAGACACTGCTGTGCCAGAGCTAGAGCCAGTGTCCACTGTCTTAATACTCTTAAGCCACATTTTCAAACAAGCTGCCACAACACCCAGCATAGTCACTGTGGGCTAACAGTAAATCAGCTCCAATCAAAATGGCTAAAAGAGTACGTTGTTTTTGGGGGCAGGTTCGGTAGGAAACATAATGATACTTTTCTGTTAGGCATCATTAGCTACCTGTATAGAAAGAAAGAGTTTTTCTCTTCATTTGAAGGACCCTCTTGGTCACTGCACACTAGATGTTGGGGTGGTGATGGACTAGTGGTAGGATACTTGCATCTGGACTAAGAGGTCACATGTTCAAATCCTACCTTGAGCACCACCACTATTGGGTCCCTGAGCAAGACCCTTAACCCCAAGTTGCTCAGAGAAATGGAAGTCGATTTGGATAAAAGCGTCTGATAAATGCCATAAATGTAAATGTAATGTCCAAGAACAGTCTGATACTTTTGAGTTCAGCTGGTTTAAGGTGTACCCTTTGCTGAAACCATTTGAAAAACATTTTGTATAGTTTCATTAGTAAAGCACATGATACTAAAGTCACCAAGCCCAGTACCAAGCATCAGCTAGACAGGTGTAAAGCCCCCCAGCACCAGGCTCTGGAGCAGGAGAACTCCACTCACTAGAGTGATGGAGCCCCATCTAGCACCATTATGATAAACTGGAGATCCAGAACTTATCATCCAACATCACTACCTGATATTTATATATATTTTTTTGTTGTTGAAATTAATGAGTTTTGGCCTTCGGTGCTTATGATCAAGGTGTGTATCAGAGATGGGGTTTGTGTTAGGTAATCTAATAAATGTAGCTATTTGTGACTTTCAGCATCCTCCCAATTTTATACTCTCTATCGGACCATGGTCACCAAATCCATATTTTGAATACGAACTTAATACTAAGTCTGAACCTACAGTAGATCAGCAGCTGCAGGATATTATAAGTCTTCTCTTCTCCAGACCACTTTGGACAGCTCGATTTCTCCCACCGTCAACAGGAAGCTGCATTGCCTGAGAGCACATCCAAATTGATTTGGCTCTGGCAGTTGGAGAGCAGACTCCTGACCCTGCGTCCTTAGGGGGAAAGCCATAACCGCGCCGCCATTTGGTGCAGGCTTATTTTTAATGCCACTATCAGAGGACTTGCAGGGAAATATGCAACCTCTGGGTTAGCTCGGTGTCTCAGTACCCTGGGAGAGTAGTCAGGGGTCATTTGTAAACGACTGCTTCTTCTTTGAAAGGCCCCATGAAGTGAAAGCCGGTTCACCTACTTTGTACTGTGTCCAGTTTTTAGGGAATATGTCTGTTTGTTTTGATACCCACAACTATGCTAATTGCTCTTATATTAATTTCCTAATTGTAACACAATTCATGTTATTTGAGCACCTCTGGAGTATTTCTTTAAAGTTACTGTACGAGATGCGTCTCAGAAGTTACAATTCCTAAGGACTTTGGGGTGTGTTTCAACACTATAATGGATATGATTATGTTTATATGAAGAGGTTCATATAAAACAACCCACAGATGACAGCAACAGACTAACTAAGTCCTGTTTGGAAAGCATGAAAGCACCCAAAAAATGGTGGTGAAAATTTCTAAACAAGTACTACTTCTATGACAGCTTGGACACAAAATCTGAAAGAAAAAAAACGTCAACCCGGGTTTCAAAAGGTGCCTCTGAATTTAGAGAGGCGGGAGAGTTTGTACCCCCTTCACTGTAGTAACAACTTTTTACTCTTCTGAGAATGGTTTAGTCTTGAACTTGGAACATTACTGTGAAGATTTAGTTGCATTCGGCCACAGATGACAGTGAGAGTGAAGTCAGATACTGATGGATGATTCGTTCAGGATCACAAATGCCATTTTTGCTTATCCCAAAGGCACTGGATGAAGCTCCATCATTTCAGAAAACGCTGTTCCATAGCTCCAAGGTCAGTGTGAAGGAGGCTTTCCTGAATCTTCCCTTAATATATAAATAGTTAAGCTAATGCAATTAGGAATGCCTGCACTAAAAACAATTCAGAAATTCACAAGTTTAGCCTAAAATGACTTATTAAACTCAAATCACCACTTTGAACGAAACAGGGCTAAATAAAGCCAAAATCTTACAAGTACTTCAAATCGACCTCTATTCTATTTTCTACCTTTTACAGTGTGTGTATCATGCCAAGACCAGCCTCTTAGGACTCAAGGTAAGGCTTTATTTGTATATACTTTGTATAAGCTTATCTAAGATTTAAATTACATTCAACTAAATAAATCTGTTGTCCTAACCTTAACTTTAATCTTAGCCCTAAACCTAACCCTAATCTATTTGGGATTGTTCAAATAGTGGGAAAGAAGAAGAGCCAGCTGCTTGTTAGTATTAATATGGTAAAACTTTGTGTGGGAGGAGGGACTTCATTAAGACACTGACAGCATGAGGCTGAGTAACCCAGAAGTGATCGGTTCATCGTGCCAAATTGTGTTACGCCGTTGGTTCAGCAAATCCAGACAGATTGACTCCGACCACAGTTTACGCCCACTTCTTGACAAATTCTCACACACCACAAAGACTTGAGGAGCAGCAGAAAAGAGGCATAAAACAAGGATCTGGACATGCGGTGAAAACATCATGCCACATCAGGTTGCGGGCTGATTTGAATATGCCTTCAATGAATGCCTCAAAAATGAAAAAAAAAACCCCACAAAACAAAGCGTTCTAACAGGTAAGAGTTTCATGCCGAGTTCAGACCAAGTTTGCCTCAAAAAGCGGAAAATGAAATGCGGTAATGGAACACCTAGGGCTTCCACTTTAAAATAGACTTGACAATGATAAAGTGATTTGTCCTCTCAGTATGAGACACAAATGTCACATCTGTGCTAAAACCATCAAAGAGCAGAGTTCAGTTCGTGTATTTTCCATGAGTGCATGCCAGGTCTCAGGGGGTGCTCGCCGTTTTCTTCCATTATTATATCTCTCCGGCTCCAAATACAACATGCTTCTCACAAAGCCCCTTTCCAACCAAACGGTCCCTCACCGGCGGTAGTCTGTGTAGCTGTTTAATGCAGTAACTCAGAGCACTAGTGATGCAGACCCAGCGCTGCCCCGTGCCTGTGTTTACATCTGCTGTGCATACTCCGAGTGTGTGCTCAAGTATGTGAATATTGACTCTAGGAAAAGGTCTCTGGCCCCGCTGAGACAGGAGAAATGTTTCTTTTTACGCTTTCCTACAAGAGAAAGACGTTGCCATTACGCCAACACCACTATGACAGTTTGCCAGTTTGCTGCAAACTTGGTCATTAGATCGCTGGGTATTATCTCTTGCATTGTATTTTCTGTTTTGACGTTCTCTTGAAATCACTTGACATCCTTTTCCACAGCCCATTTATTTATTTCCAGTACACGAGAGCTGTTAAAATAGCAGAAACATTACATTTTCAGTTGGTCAGTTGGAGTTCCAAAATGTGCAAGTAAAACCAATATAAGAACCCAAAGAATCGGTAAGGAAGTCTAACTAAGAAAAGTTCTTTATTGTAACTATACAGGGGACTTTGGACCAACCCTTAGAGCTGCCCAGATGATCCACATATTTTTAATCCATATATACACATGGAGAAAATTACATAGGTCAACAGGTCAAAATCATCAGAGATAAATTTATGTGGGTTTTGTGGTGTTTTTCGTGCTGATTTCAAATCTGTGTGTAATTTTTCCCACACGTACAGTGTTTGTGATGAAGCTAGTTCTATGATAGTTGGTATAATGATCATATAATAATCCTATGCTGAGTGTTTTTGAAGAAACAGTGGCAGCTGCCTGACACTGATCATTATATCCATGCCACAGTGTCGCCTGTCTGACTCGCCTGTATTGAAAGTGTTACTTGATTGGTGCCTGTGGTTTAATAAAAAACACATGCAAGTCTATTGTAAATCTAATATTACTCATAATTCGAAAAGCTGATGTGAAAAAACTGAAAGCAGATCTGAAATCAGCTTGAAAAACTTTTAGAAAAGTGTGATTAAAATTTCTGATGATTAAAATTTTTTTGTTGACGTGTTATCATTGGTATAGAACTTTTCCATTGTGGAGGTTCTTTAAGGACTATATGTACAGTATAAAATGCTATGAGTTTTGGTTCTGCTGTAAACATAAATGAAGTCTGATTCTTTGTGATGGTGGAGACAGCCAGATCACTGACTCCTATTTTTTTCATGTTTTGATCTTTACTAAATCCAAATTTTCCAGTTTGGGAATCTATCTGTTATCTATGCACTATATTTGGGTCTCAGTCAGTTCTTCTTGGCATGCCAGCAGCTCCTTCAAAATATTGTTGCATTAAACTTATGTAGTGCTAAAATAAAAAAAACACATCACCTCCATTTTAGTTTACCTTCACTTCAAGATTTAAATGTTTGTTTCGAAGTTCGAAGGGGGAGTCCACTGTGTTATTTTCTTTAAAATTTCCACATACAGTGGGCCTGAGGAAAATGATCTATTGTTAGGGATCTGTTCAAGGCAAAAGTATGTGAACCTCTAGGATTGCCAATTTAATGTGAAGATAAAATGAATGTCAGGTGTTTTCAGTCGCTGGGAGGATAATAAGGTGTTAGCAGGTCCCGTTTTACTTAACGAGCAGGAATCTTTAACAACACGTTTGATCTTCACAACACATGTTGATGGAAGTGTATAACAAAGGAGATTTTTGAGAACTTCAGAAAAAGAGTTGACATTCAACATGGTGGAAAAGGTCCAAAACTGTCTCTAAACAGTCTGGAGCCCACGAGTCCACAATCAGGCAGACTGCATACAAATGGAAGAAATTCTAAATATTTGCTATCCTTTCCAGAAACAGTTGACCAATAAAGATTACTCAAGAAAGAGGCATGTAATAGACTATTGGATGGATGAGACCATAATCTTTTAGTTTAAATATAAAGTGTATGTTTGAAAAAGGAAAAAAAATGCATTCCAGCATAAGAACTTTATCCCATCAGAGAAATGTGGTGGTGGTAGTAACAGGGTTTGAACAGCTTGACATCGTTAATGAAACAATGAATTTTGAATTCCACAACACAAACATGTTAGAACATTAGGAAGCGGATGATGCAACAAGACAATGACAGCACAAGAAAGAATACAGAAGAGTAAAGTTTATGTTTTAACTAAAGGAAGGACCTGAAATGAGCTGTTTATGTGAAGAAATCCACCACCATGCTGAGGTTGCTAGGGTTCACATACTTTTGCCACAGATATATTATAGTGGATCAATTTGATCAATAAATAAGTGGACTATTATAATATTTTTCTCGTATTAATTACACTCTCTTTTTTTACTTGTAGGACTTGAGAGGAAATCTGATGATTTCCACACAAGGGTTCACCAACTCTTAGACACCACTGTAATTAAGCAATGAAAACATAAAGTAATCTAGAGGCATTTGATGCAAAAAGCTACAGTTTAGAGATTCTTGTCAGTTCTGAAGTTTTAGACATGTTTACACACAGTAAACCAGGCCGTGTTTATAATAGTTTGTGCAACACATAAAACATTTTATTACTATTCATGGTGGATACACACATGCGGAGTGCTGAAACATAATGGGTAATAGAGCCAGAAGAAAAACAGTTTTTCAGATTTACTGGCATTTTACCATCATCAAGATTCCATAAAACAAATTAGAGGACAGTTGGAGGGTCACTGGTCTTTCTGGATGGTTAATAAAATGTTAGTATTTCCTGTTCGTATTTGTTTTTGGCACAACACAACACCCCCGTTTAATCGATATGTGTGCTGTCGACAATTCCTACATTTTCCATCAAACCACTCTGAATGACTGTGAATGAATTGTGCAGAAATTCTGGAAACTCAGTGGGATTCTCCTATTAAGGCTCTGACCATCATTCCTTTTGTTCCTATTACAAAACATAAACAGATACTTTAATACATGTAATCCATCCATGTTCTTAGAAGTTAATCTGGCAAGAAGCCTGCAATTAAGACCCACCAGCTCTCGAAACAGTCCAAGAAGAGTGGAGGCGTCCACTGTGGCCACTGCAGTTCACAGCTGGTCGTTTTGCTGCACCCTGATGTTTAAAGGCTTTCTCATTTAAAGCGTGCCTGTAAAGTGGCCCCTACGGAGCCATAGGCTCTTCATGTACTGTAAATTCTGCACATTGTTTCTCGTAGAGCTCCCTTTCAGCCCCCAGTTCCCTTCACCTTTCTTTGTTGCGGTGTGTAACATGGCACGCAAACAGGCGTCATATTTTTAACAGTAATTAGATTAATAATGGGAACTAAAGCCAGGCTACATCTGGTATATGTCAAGTTCAGACTGAAACAAACATATCATATCTATGTTAGTTACACGTTTACTGTTGTGAAAGGGAGATTGTTTTAAAGTTCCTATAAATATTTCCGGATGGTTTTCCGTAAGTGTACATCCTATTCAAAAGTTGGCTCCAGCATCTGGGGGAAATCCAATTCATTACCAGAACTTTTTGTGCTCTAGGAATAGCGTGTGTTGGAATGCAGGTGAAAGCAAGATGATTTATTGCCTGTGGTAAATAAATGCCGGGGAAAAAAACAGGAAAACTGTTTGTTGTTGTGTGCAAAAAGGGTAGGGGGATGCAGTTCTGGCCTTAATGTAAGTCTGTGACTTTTTGCTCCCATTCACCTTTACCCAGCTGTAGACAAGCTATTAAGTTTGCGCAAGCTGCTTTTACCAGAAGAGTTCTACTAATCAATTCACTGTGTAGGTTCATCAGAGCGGGTAAACAGATATCATCAGAACAGAAAGGACACTTTACGAGAAACACCCGTCTTGAGTTTCCACTCTCATCACTCATAGAGCCACAAAATTGGGGTGGCTGGTCATCTAACCGTTAAGGAGTTGCCCCTATCAGAAGGCCATGGGTTTGAATCCCAGGATGGCTAGTGGTACCCTCAAGGCCAATTTACTATAATTTAAAATTCACTCTCAAAAAATGAGACACAAGTTTCTTTGACTGATGCTGTTGGAGAACCATGCCTGTAAATGAGCTGAGTCAATGCAGAGATGTTCACAAGTCATTTTTACCAAGTCCAAGTCAAGTTTCAAGTCTCTGAGTGGCAATGTTTACAAACAGCGACTCTAATTGTGGGATTTTTGAGCTGTAAATGTTGAGCTGTAAATGTTTAGAAGATATGCTAATTGGCCATGACCCGCAATTACAACTGGCTGTTGCTTAGCAGGGGGCGGGACTGTGTGCTGTGATACGCCCTCACCAACACGGAGGATTTGCCTTAAATGATCTTAAATCTAAATGTAAAATATGAAAAATATATCTCACACTCTAAATGGGAAACTCCACAGTTAGTTGGGGCTCGGTGACACTTTTCCAACGACCCCTCTAAAACCGCTATTAGCTGAAAACCATTCACCTCGGACAAATGTAATGGGACACTGAGACAGGGTGAACAGGTTTCGGGTTGTTGGAAAGAATGCGAGAGATAAATAAATAATTCAATAAAATGAACATGGTTTACGAGTTATGATTCACAAGACACCACACTCGAGTCCGAGTCAAATCTCAAGTCGTTGAGGGCAAATCCAAAGTCAAGTCATAAGTCTTTGTTTGTGTGACTTAAGTGCGACTCGAGTCTGAGTCTCAGACTCGAGTCCCCATCTTTGAGTCAATGCCACAAACCTGTCAAAGGTACACAAAAAGGTTTTACATCAATTTAAGTTTCCTCCCAGAATCTTAACATTATATGGAGGTTCTTTAAACTTTTAAATAGGTTCTCTAAAGAACATTCCACTGAAAGGTTCTTTAAGGAACCTAATGTTATTCCTTAATGATATTGCTCAAGGACCCCACTGGTTAGCTTCTGACCACAGAGCCACAGTTGACCAAATATTATTTGGGTGTTTTTACATTGCCACTGAAAGTGAAAACCATTCAGTCATACGTGAACACCACAACAGCATTTAACCCATTTACCAAGAGAAGCAGTGGGCAGCCAGGAGCACACGACCCAGGGAGCAGTGTGTGGAGATGGTAACTTGCCCAGAGATGTTTAGCAGTCTTGGAAATTGGTTATATATCCACTGGTTATAAATCCAGCAAGGCTGGCTCTATGGTCAGAATCTGACCACTCTTGAGTGGTGAGCTATGATGAGCCATGATCTGGGTGTCCTAAGTGGCTAATGAATGCAAATTCCACACACTGAAGCATGGAGACGCATTAACCTGTAGATAGTAAAAATAAAGCTCCTGTAGCTGTTCTATAGCTCTTTTTTTTTACCAGACTGGTTTCCTGGACATGGGCCAATAAGATTTTCTGGATTTGTTCCATTTTGTTGTGCTCTGTATGCATAGGCTTTTGGCACTAAATGGACATTTATTTCTTGAACTACCTCGATTTCACCAATAGCACTGGTGATACACTTGGATGACGAGATGTTAGATGTTTATTTAACATCTTATCGTCTGACTGTAACCTCCAAAGTTCCAGATCCTGTCAACCAAAGAAAATCTCATTTGCTCTGGAACAACTCTGTAGAAATCGTGAAATATGCAGCCCTATTATGATGAATTATGTTGATCTTGTAATACCACAGTATATAAATAACGTACAAAAATTATGTCAGTGCATATTTACAGCATGTTTTCCTTGACACGCGGGAGTGCTTGTGATATAGAGGCTTTAATGGGTGAAATTTTCATTTTTACTCGTCACCACCATGAGCCCCAACCATTTTCCCAGAGACGTCAAGAGCAACAAACACGCTCAGGCCGAGAATCATAGGGGCTGTGCGTAAGACAAACGACATGCCTGAGATTGCATGGGGATCTGGCCTGTTGCTCAGTTTCAGACAAGTCTTTAGGGGACAGAACTTGAGCAATGACCTATCACTATAATGGTCCCAGGGTTCACCATTTTACTTCCTGCTTGGCCTTCGTGGTCATCAAACGAGCAGCTGTGGAGCTGTGGGACTGTGGACATAATGGAAATGTAACAGTATTGAGAATTATTCAATTACACTTAATGATTCCACACAGCCAATGATTCTAGTAAAAACTTTGAGTGTAGAAATTTTATAATGGAAAACTTCTTTAAGGGTTCAAAAATGACATATACAAGCTCAAAGCCATCTGCTTCAAATGTGTCCTGCTTGTAAAAAAGGCCCAAATGAACTGCAGATTAGAGTTTTTATTGTATTTTTGAGTTGTTTTGGAAATGGGGTTTGTATGTAAATAGGTTGATACTTCAGTATACTACTCTGTGGCTCTATGCTTAATAATGAATTAATCTGATGACTAAAACACCTTCAGTGGTATTGATCTAAACAGCCTGTCGAATATTATGAGCCAGGACACCAGGAAGAGTCAATATGAGTGGCACTTTTCCACCACATTCCACCACGAGTGATCACTGGACATGCGTTCAAGATTTAAGGAACTGCCTGGTGTAACAGGCTACACTCCTCGCTATGCATTTGTGATCACATCACTTGAGAAGGAATCGGTAGGTAAGAGTAAACAGGATAAGAGAGTCATTCTATAAACAGGTCTTGCCTAAATATTGGTTTAACCCTTTTCTTTTCAAAACAATTGGGTCCATAAGTGTGAAAAGTAAAAGACATGACATCAAAACAGGGGTATTAAAAAATATAAGCTCTGTTTTATTATTAAATGGTAATTCCAAAGATGGAACTTTTGCAAATTTTACAACGAGAATTAGATATATTCTGCTCTCATTTAGCATTCATAGCTTTACAATAGTCTTCTTTTAGCACTTGTTACTGTTTAGCCAATCAGTATACAGGTCTGCACTGAACCACACTGATCTACAACGCAGATGGACTGACAGTGGTTGACTTCAGGTTAGGGTGACTTCCTTCACTTGCTCTCATTTCTGAAAGCACAGGAAACCGCCAGTGTTTTTAATCAGTGGAAGCTGAAGCGTAGCTGCAATAGGAAGTTCTCTGAGATTTCAGGTGCAGTCCATAAGAGAAGGCATAGAAAGCAGCATAAATCTGCGTGATTAAACATTATTGCATGAGTCTCAGAGCTAGTGAATTAAAGTTGGCAGCTTTGTGTTACATATAGGTGAGGGGGGATAGAGAGAGACAGAGAGACAGAGAGAGAGAGAGAGAGAGAGAGAGACAGAGAGAGAGAGAGATAGGAACCTGCATCTGTTTTTTGACCCCTATCATCATCATCTGCTAGAGTTGCAGCTGCATCTGTCCCCATTCCAACCCTACACACACTCTCTCTCTCTCTCTCTCTCTCTCTCTTTTTCTCTCCCCCCCCCCCCCCCCCCCCCCCCCCCCCCCCCCCCCCCCCCCCCCCCCCCCCCCCCCCCTCCCTCTCTCTCTCTCACTCTCACTCACACCAGCAGCTGTCACTGCAGAAGTCTTGGGATCCCATTTCCCCCTGCAGTAATAGCCCCCCTCGCTAATACCATGGTGCTCCAAACACACACATTACAATGACTGTGATACTTTGCCCTGGTTGCCCGTCTGACTACATTTCCGCTAAGCGCTATTCACACCTACTGTAACAAGTGCCACAAATCACTTGCTGAAATCTTTTAAAGGCAGAGGTCTTACTCAGCTTTACTATGTACTTAAGTTAAATATGATTTGTTCATACTTGAGTAGTTTTAAATGGTATAACCATTCATAATTAGTCCCCAATTCCTAGTTTCATCCAGATATTTTCAGTTGGTTTAACACCTGGAGTGCTTTTCTGTCCCTTGAGTATTTTGTCTATGACCAAAAGGTGTCTGAGGAAGAAAAGAAAACAATTACACTTCTTTTCACATGTTGAAAGATGCTTGATGAACCAAAAATGCTCATTACATGTACCCTAAGTCATTATTTCATATCTTGACTGGATGCAGTTTGCTTCTTATTCTTTAGTGTTCCACTAATCTACCCTCTCGCTGATGTGACTTGTGGTGAAAACCAGTACTTATGCTGTTCAAGACCCCATCAAAACCTCTAATTATCTCTAATAGCTCTTCTCATTACAGCGCTCACACACATTAACAGAGACATCAACAAAAACATCAATCAGTCTTAGAGACTAGCTCTCAGCCAAAGAGCTTATTAAGGCCATGTCAGCAACACCTTCCCCAACAGGTGTGCTTGTACTGTGAGAAAAGATGGCTCTACCTGAGAGATAATTTGGTGTTAATTTGAAGGAATACTTTCCCAGGACCTACACATTTTGTAACTGATATCATGCTGATATATACTTTCTTTCATTGCACTGGGTAACAATTTTATGAAAAATCCGTTCATTGCAATTTTTGATGTTTCTTAGTCAAGTTTTGCTGATTCAGAAAATCATTTTTTTCCTCCCTTCAGTGGTTCTAGAGATAAATTAATTGTACTGTATGTATATTTTTCATTCTAAGGTTGTTGTAATACTACTATTATTTTTATATTAGCCTCCCTGATGCGTGAGAGTTGGCAACCCTGTTGTCTACATGTACAACAAACAAACAACATATTAATGTGCAAAAAGTTATAAGTATAACAAAAGACCATCAACGAGCCGCCAAGTTTAGTTTTTTCTAAAAAATGATGTTTCTAACGAAACCTTTAAAGCTACATGAAAATAAACGTTACCATCGAAATCAGCGTGCCGGGCTTGTATATAAAGCACTACAAAATGTAATGAAACAAATTTTTGTTGCCTGGTGTTGTTAGATGCATTAACAAATCATAGGAAATGTCTGTAATAGTTTCTTTTAAAGCTAAATCTGAATATGCAACAGAATGTTTTCTTATTTTGTATAAGAAAACAAATGTTTTCATGTTTCATTCAAATCTGAGTTGATATGTTCATTTTAAAATGCTGTTGCGACAGCTGGTGGCCTAGTGGTTAGGGCATTCGCCCTGCGACCAGAAAGTCCGGGTTCAATTCCCAAGACCACTAGGCACCACTGAGGT
>JBBPCW010000039.1:8158554-8169258 GCA_037974425.1 Phenacogrammus interruptus | reverse complement strand
ACACACACACACACACACACACACACACACACACACACACACACACACACACACACACACACACACACACTGTGTGTCTACATATTCATATATATATACATACACACAAAAGTATATAATAATTTCCATTTGTTTTGCTGCTTCTACTCTCTTCACTTGTTCTGTCCACTTTGTTGCTGTGACAAAGCAAATGTCCCACCTGTGGGACAAACAAAGGGTTAGAGGGTTAGTGATGGAGTTCCATCCACCTTTAGGGTGAGACAGAGGTGCATTTGTGATCCAGGACTGATCCAGCATCAGTACCTGACCGCACTAATGCAAAGGGGGACGAATTCCTCTATTAAAGCTGTGCAGGCATCTGTATACTTTTGCACACACACTGATGCACCAAAACCTCTCTGATTACAGAGACATTGTGCGTATAATCAGCAGTTTTTCAAGCAAATCAGCTGGATTCAAGCAAATGTGACAAAAGGAGTAAAAATACAGTTTGAATGGGGAAATGTGGTCATGATCTGAGGTCTAGGCGTCTTTATAGGATCAGCAAAGGCTGAAATCTTCATACAGCTGAGTTAGCAAACTGAGCAAGACAACATTCTTATAATCTTATCATCAGGAAGAGAATAAGAGAGAAGGAAAGAAAGACATACAAACAAGATAAAACGTGTGCAAAATGCAGCATGAAGAATATTATTCAAAAAATACTTTTCACACCAGCCAGAGGTAGAAACTAGAGATCCAAAAAGACAAAAATCTTCCTAAATTCAGCACTCAGTGGTCCTAGTTTGACTTTTTTTTGTTTTACAGCATAGTGACCATTGCTCCTAGATGCTTCTTCTTTACAATAATAATCACTTACAGTTGGCCAGGGCAGCTCTAGCAGGGCAGGCATTTCACAAAGTGACTTATGGCATCTATAACAGTTAAAAGTCAGTACAATCTATTTCACTGCCATCGTTTGGCTGTGTACACTGCAGGGCTTGATCTCTTTCACTGGGTGTGACTGAAACACCTGAACCCAGTAATGAGGAGGAGTGTCCACTTACTTTTGTCCACAAAGTGTACCTTTCTGGAAGGCTTTAGATGGTGCCAGATATCTCTAAATCCCAGATATAAAAGAATATACGCCACATATTCACCAAACTGCATTTGTCACTGTTTTTAAAAACATTTCAGTTCTAAACTTCAGTGTTTAACATTTTATTTAACCTTTTTTCTTAATAAGCATCTTACTCTGTGTATCTTTCCTTTTATTTTCTATACTGCCTTTTTTGTTGAATCTTAGTTATTTTTACTTTTATTTCTCTAAATAAAGTATAAAAAAGTATATATTTCTTAAATAAGTATAAAAACAATCACTGGGAGGAAAATTCATGCTCCAGTTATGTGCATGTATTTCTTTTCAATATTTTTTTCCCAGTGTTTCATCCTCATTCCAGCAATCCTGTAGCAGCAGAGACTGCAGTGAATAATTCAGACAAACCTGCTTCATGTGTGACTGTGTGATCTGATGTTGTATGTATGTGCCGGGTCTCGGCTTTAGGGACTGTTTGGTGGTGTGTGAGGCCACGTGGTGTTTCTGTGTGGATGCAGATTTGACAGATGGGTCCTTTGATCTGTGTGTGTGTGTGTGTGTGTGTCTTCTGGCTGGTGCTTAGCATGCGCATGTGTGTGTTTTTGTTCATAAACGCACCAGCGACCCTGTTTCAGGTCAAACCAGACTGGTGATTAACGGAGACTGGAATGGAGAACTTGAAAAAATGATTGGCATCTGTGATAAAGACCTTGAAAAATCACCTCGACTAATGATTTCCAAACTAATTTCAAATTGTGTTTTTAAATTCTGCTGAGAGATCAGACAGTAGGGATGCATGACTAGAGACAACAGTTGATATTTGTCACACGGGCTGTGCCCAGGGGAGTGAGGCGAGGCACAAAGCAGGTTCCTTTTGATGGTTTTATTATAAAAGGACACAGACTCTACAATACAAAACCAAAAAGCCACAAGGGGCTAACTTAAACAAAGGCTATAACTATAAACGACACACGAGGAGCAGGGAAGTGAGACACAGATAGTGAGGGACAACCAGCAACTAGAACAGAACATTACAGCACTTAAATATCCAAACACACTCAGATACAAACCAATCACAATCCCTAATCACTTTAACTAAAACACAGACAGCTGACAGGGTAAACACAGACACAAGCACGAACACATTCAAAATAAGAGTCCCTCTGAGTGCGGCCTCCTGTGGCCGCTCTGCCGCTGTAACAGTTGCTCTGTTGTTTACAGTCTGTCTTATTATTTTTTCTATTGTCTTATTATCTTAGTTTTTCTTATCTCTTATACCTACATTGTGTTTTCAATAACACACAACATTTGTTTTGAGTGTGAGTGAACCGCGTTCCAGCTCGTAGTTGTTTTGTTTTTAGCTTGTTATTGTCAATTATAATCTGCCTCATTTAGCTACAACCCAAAAAAGTGAAACATTGAGTTCACAAATGTATACCTCACTTGAGTGTACAGAATTGCACAATGGTCGTAGTCCACCCAAAATAAGTAAAATATTCATTCAGCAGCAGAATAAAAGCAAGAAACATACTTTTAATGAGACAGTTTGTCATTTTTGCCCAATTTACCCTCAGTTTAGTCTTTTTGAATTTCACTTGCAGGCTAGGTCTCCTCCACCACACCATGAGAATAAGTGACAGTAAAGATTTGTCTTTTCTAAATGGTTCCTGTTCTCTACTAAGTACAATAACATACTCCAGACCACTGTTTGTGTCTGTAGATTTCACGCAACTGTGTTATTTATATGTAGTATTTATACCCAGCATTTCTGCAGATGGCATAATGTTGAGCTTTTTTCTACAGATTCTTATTTAGACTTCATATGTTAAATTGTTCTTGTCTCCGTGTCTCTGTGTCTTTGCAGTCACCTCCGGGATCAATAAAGTTTTCTGATTCTGATTCTAACACAGTGTCACTGCCTGTTCTGTTGTGTCAGCTAACAGACGCCCACGCTAGCTCGCATCTTACTGGGTGTCGGGGGAGAGGAAGATCATCCTACTGACCCAGAGGGAGCAAGGCCATGATCTCCTGGACTCCCTGATGGCTTTCACTGGGAGTCTGACTCATGATCTCCAGACTGGTTGCACCAATTCAGAGTCCCCACCAACTGCAGCTATGACCACATAAAATGTGTTTTTGCTTTTTTTCTAATGAAAAATGAAATAAATATCTAGGGTTGAAACCTCAGTGTTGTAAAATTCCAGGACACCCAACAGTGAATATGTGCTTCAGTGAAAGAGTAGCTATATTCATACAACCCATACAGTCTAAAGTAGATAGATGTCAGTTCAGACAAAGAGCTTAATCTTCTATGCTATCATGTTGCACTGCTGCCTGGGGCACAAACATGTCACCAGCAGTGCACTTTTTATCCAGTCAACCACTTGTATGCAAAACCTATTCTGGGTGGATAAAGAGAACATCATTAGAAGTACTAATGCTTGGATTCCACGACATGTTGTGCCCAAGACAAAATCCATGACAGTCCTAGAAAAGCTTGGTGTCCTCTGACTTATCCACAGAACTGTATATAAACACAGTTTTGTCTTGTAGCGTACTTACTATGCCATAACTGTGTTATTGTCAGGGATTAGTCTCGCGTAGCCAGACCTTCAGACTGATGGCTGAAGGTCTGTAACTCATAGCAGCTTTCTTTGGCCAAGGCCCGCCCAAAGGGCCGTTTGACCGACATGTGAAACAACCAATCACAGTTTGTTTCATTCAGTGTCACGTTTCGGGACGGGGAAATGTCCCCACATTCGTGCACGTATAACAACAATGGCGTCTGCCTTACCACATCTGATCAAAACACCGAGTAAATTAGTAGATCACACGTCTGCGATCACATGTCTGTGATCACACATCTGCTCTTTGTTTCCCGGCGGCCCAAAAATAAACGCGACACTCGCGTCCCCCGGAAATCCGATAAAATTCAACCAATCAGAGACGACTTCGACATTCCTGAAGTGTTTCCAGTTAAGTGTACCATATGCATCAGACGTTTAGCCAACATTCCGTGGGCGTGACGTCTGAGGCTGAGACTAGTCAGGGATTGACAAAAGTGGTACGCAAGCCAGAATAGACCAGTTTTCAGACTTCACAGCACAAATGTGTACCTAATTTGTGACTTTATACTGCACGCATGACACCCCCAGCCCCCAAACCATGCCGAAATGTTGATGCGTACCAGTTAACTACCAGTTAGGTACTAGAGCAAAAAATATGTCAATCCCTGGTTATTATAATCCAGTAGAAATCATTTTAATCAAGTAAAATACCTTTTGCCATGACTTTTTTTCATTCTATAATTGAGTGCAATTTAACTACAAACTCAACTAAATGTTGGACCTCTTTTAAAAAAATGGTGATGCCATTTCCAACTGGGTTAAGTGGGTTAAATAAACTTGTGCAACCTCTCTACAGTTGCTATAAAAGAATGTATTTATGGGTGGAACATGGAAAGGTCAATTTAGCAAATAAATTGCTAAACAGTTCATTACAAGGAGAAGTGGACGATTAGCGAAGATCATTGCAGGGAAAATGTGCTGTCCATACGCAACCCAATCTAACGATGTCTCCGAAACGAGGTTTTTCTCATTATCAGCAGGGGGAACTTATATTTGCAGTGACTTCATTGTGTTTGTCCCTTAATTGCATTATTGAGGCATGAACGCAATTTTAATGGCACCATCAAAAAAGTAATGACATGCAGCGGTTCGCTGTTTGAGCACATCTGGCGCGTATAAATCCAGCCTGCCAAAGAAAATAGTTGCTTGAAGGTTTTTTTTCTCCCCTCCCTTGTTTTTGTCCTCCTTTAAGTCCATGTAAAGTCGTTAACAGGTCGCTCATTAAGGAGAGGTACTTTAGTGCGATTAAAATGAGTGAATTTGCTTGAATGCCAAACGTTTTTAGAAAGCGAGGGATGAAGCGAGTTACTGTGTGCTAGTTATAGAAGAAGGTTTAGAGTTTGGTGGAGCCCAGTCGATGGCTTTACCTATTTAGAAAACGAGGACAGCTTTATACTGAGTATAGCTTCATGGCGAATGACTTGACTGACTCAGGAAGGATGGATTCACCTCATCCATCATGGGGGTAGTGGTGTGATCTGGAGAGGCCTCTGCCACTCCCTGATCTGACCATCCGTAACTGACATTGAGTGCATTGTTTTGGGTGGAGAGCTCAGTGCGCACTGGCCTAAAGGTACATTCCTGACTCTGGAGCACTGTTTGAAACACAAACCCCCTTTTGTGCCTAGTGGACCCACTGAATCCGCCAAACTTAGCATCCATAGCTGGCACGGCCTGTTTTTTTCTTTCCACGTTCAAGTGTCAACTTGCACAATATCGTTTTACACAATTGCAGGCCTTCCCTTTATTTTTCCTTTACATGCACAGCCACAGTTCATATCATGATACAGAGGTAGCTGGCTTACAAGCTGTGTCTGATTGTCCCCTTTTTCCCCCCATTGTAGTCATCCAGCATGGTGAGGTGCCAAGAAGGATCATTTTCAAATGCAGAATCCCCCCTTCCTGCTTAACTTATGGCTCAGGTCAAAATGATGTCAGCCCACAATGCATTTTCCAGTTGCTGACTATGAAATGGGAGATTATATATCTGAAAACTGAACGAAGCTGGAAAGACATGCTTCCAAGACTAAAGCTTCAGACATTACTAAGATCTCTTGAGCAAAAGAACAAAACACAATAAGGCTGCAGGATCAGCACTGGACATTTGTGCTGTTGGATTAACAACAGAACCAACAAATGAAGTGCTTTACTTCACACAGCCTGTTCACTAAAAAACATGAAAAACATGAAAAATGAGAAATGCCATACTATTCAGTTCTTACGATTCAAAGAATGTTATTCAGAATGGTTTGATATAAAATTGTTCACAGCAGTGGCGACAGAACCCAGACGTCTGCGTAGTTTAGGGCCTCTATAAGTTACCTCACATAAAATGGTACTCATAAGGTATTACAAATGCAGTGCCTAATGCATGAGAGCTGGTTTTATGTGGCACAAAACATATTTCCAAGAAAGCTATTCATGGCAGAAAGGTACAAGAAAGGTATATTAAGGCAACATAGTAACTAATATATATATATTTAAACACAAACCTATATATATCCAGAAATAAAACACAGCCAAACTGTTCAGTTTCTCAGGTTTTATCTTTTATTGGTCCAAGTATTGAACTGAACAGCTTTAAACTGAACAGCTTTGCCTCAGTATTTCTTCTATTTTCCAAACCAAAATATTGTTCTTTAAAGTATAATTTAAAAGAAAATTACAAAACATCAGAATAAGTGAAATGGTGCAGTGTTACAGAACTTTAATCATTCAAAGAAAACAAATCTCTTGTTCACTCTTAAATAAAATGGCAAGAATTACCTTTGGTGTACTTCTAGTAGTGTTTTGCCATCCAGCTGGTCACATTGCAAAAGGAGAGTGTTGCTTACAGCAGTGTTTTTATACTTTTCCTCATTAAATAAGATGTGATTCAGGTGATCACTAATCAGTACCTCATAAATCAGAATGAGGTGCTTGTATAGGAATGGTTGTCATACTCATAGAGATACTGATTTCAAATTAAATTTAAGTTATCTTTTATCTTTTCAGAGCTGTATAAATATTAGAGGTTGACTGTATCCTGATCAAGGGTTTTTTAGGATTGCTGCCAAATTGCATGAATTTTCTCACATGCAGTGTGAAAACATAAATCCACAGAGTTCAGGATGATTTACTGCGTGTATACATGTTTGTGGACACATGGCCACACTTCCCTGCCCTCATGCACTTTTCCTCTTCTCTCTCTCCCCAGAGGCAGCAGCTCCTTCTAAAAGCCATTTTTCAGACCCAAGCCACGCCCACCCGTGTCGTCCACAGTGACGCTGGCAGGCTGTCTGACCAATGGGGAGCGCCCAAACTTCCGCACGACTCGAATGGATAAAGCGGAGCGGCGGAGCGAGAGAGAGACGGAGAGAAACTCTTTCACCGTGCGAGTCTTCATCGCCCCGCGGCTTTAACGGAGCCACAACCTCGAAAACTTCTCTCTCCTGCCGCAGAAACGGGGTACGCATCTGTACTGACCTCCAGAGATACCAGAAAAACGATTTGAGGATCAGAGAGGACCGAAGAGGAGGAGAGGAGAGAAGCTCCCAACTTTGTTGTTGTCCTTCCACGAGAGCAGCTCAGTGGAGACTTTTCGGAGGTCCTGGTTCTGGTGTCTGCTTGGAAGGTCTGGAATGAGGTCGCCTGGTCTGGAAAAGAGACTTTAAACCACGGAAAACTGAATTTCTTCGAGACCGAACGCACTGCATAAGGAATAGACCCCCCCCCTCTCTCTCACACACACATTTCGCCTCGACCTCCCCCCTCCCCTCTCTCTCCTGGAGAAATGGTGTGAGGAGCGCAGCGATGGCTGCGTAAGAGGACGCAAAGAGAGAGAAAAGAAGGAGCGAGGGGGATAGAGAGGTAGAGAGAGAGAGCCGGGATGGCGCGCGCCCACGCCGCCTGCGTGCTGGTGTGCCTGGGCGCGGTGGCGGTGGCGGTGGTGGAGAGCGCGGCGCGCCGCCTGGTCTGCTGGCAGGCGATCCTGAACTGCCAGGCGGAGCCCGAGTGCTACTACGCGTACGAGCAGTACCAGCACGCGTGTCAGTCCGTGTTGAGCAGAGGCGCCGCCTGCCCGAGCCACTGCATCGCCTCGCTGGTGCAGCTGAACCTGACGCGCGGCGGGCCCGCGCTGGAGGACTGCAGCTGCGGCACGGACCCAGTGTGTCTGGAGGCCAAGCGCGCCATCGAGCCGTGCATGCCGCGCACCAGCAGCATGGGCTGCACGGAGGCGCGGCGGCAGTGCGAGCGGGACCAGCAGTGCCGCACCTCCATGTCCCTCTACCTGCTCCACTGCGGGAAGCTCTTCAGCGGGGCTCTCTGCTCCAGCGCTTGCCGGGAAGTGATCGCCGACATGCGGCGTCTGCCCAAGGCGCAGCAGTTGGACACGTGTGTCTGCGACGGCACCGAGCGCACCATCTGTGAGTATGTCAAGCTCAAAATGAAGAACCTGTGTTTCGGAGAGCCCACCGAGGACGACGATGACGACGACGAGGGGTCAGGGGACTACGAGGAGGACGAAGAGGATTATGCGTCGCCTGACGGGGCAAGCAGACCAACCGCCTCATTCTGGGGGGCGGCCATGGGGTTAGTGTTGCTGGTGCAGCTTTTAAGATAGAACTCGAACTGATCAGTGGGAAACTGACTGGCACAGCCAGGCACCCTGCCAGCTGCAGCGGGGTCCACGAAAATGACTGGTCACTGAAGATCACTGGGCAGTGATCCCCGACAGGTCAAGACACCCCAGAAGTTACAGTGGAGTCAGTCGCTGGCTGCTCAGTCCAGTGGACGATTACAGCAGGTCGACCTGATCGGTCAGATCAGTGAAGGAAAATGACCAGCGGTTGTTTTAAGTGCATGGTCAGACTCCTCACAGGCTACAGCAGAAGTAGGGAAAGCGACCAGTCACTGAAAACAGGACCTCTGAGGACTCCGAACCCGACTGGCGTTCATCTCCAAAGAGGACACGTCCGTTTTTTGCATGATCCTTTGCTTGAGTTTTGTTCACATCTCAAGGTTGGTCACGTTGCATTTGCCGCCCTTCTCTATGCAAACGTACCATTCAGTGACCCCTCAGCCGGTCACACATTTTCTATATTTATTGCTCAGAACTGAACTCTTGCCTGCAAGTGACTGTAGGTTTCGGATAGAAACGCTAGGCCAAGCTCATTCTAACAGTACTGCCTTAAAAAAACCCAGCAGTTTTGCAAAGTGCTCTTCTCACATGGTCCAACAGAACAGCCTGGCTGCCCCTGAAAAAAAAAACGTGTGTAGACCATTAAAAAGTGTGTTATTTTGTTACCTAGAGATTTATCCGTGCAGGGGTTTTTTTTATCAGAAAGCTGTGCCCTGCCAATATGAGACTAGACATGTCAAAACTATTTTTCTATTTCCTAAAGTTGCCTTAGACATTGAGCGACACCTTTTATAAAGCGCTGAAAGGCTGGAGGGAATTAGAACTTCTGAGTTCTGACACATTCAGTTGTGAAAGTACTAAATCTAAGTATTTTCCTGACACAAGGCAATATTTTGTACCATAAAATATATATGAAAACAAAGGGTGACGATTTCAGCTTTAAAGGGAAGTCATTTTGATATTTTTGCTGTAATTGTTTTGCCTTTGAACAAAGCTGTACAGTGTAAATAGATGTGCAGAGAATCTTTTAATTGTGTTCTCAAAGATGAATTATTTTGACTGTAGAAAATGTCTAAATCCACTGTATGACTGCCTCGGCGATGTACTTTTTATAGAAGGCATAAAAATGAAAGTACAAAGATTTAAATGTGTGTGTGATCTGTTTATCGTGTCTCTGGTTTGGTAGGTTGGCTCCTCTGACTGCAGGTCCTCTAGGGCTGCTTTTGAGGAACGTATTAAGGTTTACAAGGAGCTGGAAGCACTGACAGCCTTGACTTTGCAAACAGCAGTGTTTGCAGACGGCCTAAAGCCTGACTTTCTGATATCTTTAGAGCGTAAGCACAAAAGCAAATGGCTTTTCCCTGGGGTTTCACCCGTCCGAGGCAGACAGGGGCTTGTTTACTTTTCAATCACTGTGTTTGCTTAACAGCCTCCGTCTACATGCCGTGGCTGCGAACAAAGCTAGCCTCCGCTAATCTGAAAGGGAGACGGTAGCGCTGCTGCAGGACTCCCGAAGATTAATTATCTTGTTACAAGTTGTATATTTAGTCCTTCTTAATAACTGAGTGCCTGGCTTTATTAGACTTCAGGTCAAATCCTTCTGAAGTACTCGGGCCTGGTGAAAGGTGGGCAGGGCTACTGGGTTGAAAGGTTAGCTTGACTGTTTACTAAAAGCCAGTGAGTTCTTACTGATTTCCCAAGCAGTCAGTGAATCCTGTTTGTTGTCACAAGGACCAGTGGCAGCTAAACTGTTTAACACACAACTGCAGATTTGTACTATATTATGATTTATATTATTAATCTTAAGAATCACTTCTACAATTTAGACTACTGTTAATGCTGTCTACTGTGAATTAGTCTGTAAGCCATAGTGTTTAACGGCTTAACAAGGTATGAATAAGGAATATTTGGTTAGAATATCTCATACACAAGCAGTGATCAAAATCTTCCATTCTTCGATTTGTTCATCGCAGTATTAAAAATAAGTGATTTTTTTAATATATGCAGACCCCCTATTTTACAGCACTTTCTATGACAAGTCATGAATAAAATAAACAAATAAATGAATAAACAAATAGTCCAGAGTATGCTTTTAAAACAGTCAAATATGTAGAAGAGCAGACTACAGGCAACTAAAAGCTTTTATACTACATTCTTATGGGCTTGTAATTGGTTGTTAATTGTTTGCACCACTTAAGTTTTAGCTGTGGGGCTAAAAACAGTAACCTGTATTTACTGAAGGAGTGTTTAGAGGTTTGTGGGCACATTTGTTTACTTTGTCACATGCAAATCATGAGAGATAACCTCTCTCTCTCTTTCTTTCTCTCTCTCTCTCTCTCTCTCTCTCTCTCTCTCTCTCTCTCTCTCTCTCTCTCTCTCTC
>JBBPCW010000039.1:8135352-8151967 GCA_037974425.1 Phenacogrammus interruptus | reverse complement strand
TTCAGTGTGAAGTCAGACAGGCCACACTGTGGCATAGATATAACGATCAGTGTCAGTCAGACACCACTGTTTCTTCAAAAAACACTCAGTAAATGATTATTATATGATCATTATACTATCATGCAGTATAGAACTAGCTTCATCACAAACACTGTACGTGCGGAAAAACTAAACACAGATTTGAAATTAGCATGAAAAACACTACAAATCCCACATAAACTTATCTCTGATGATTCTGACCTGTTGATCTGGGTTATGTTCCCTAACTAAAACTACTGAAGACTTACTATCCCTCTGACACCCTTACCAAGTGACAATTAAGTATATGAGTATCTAAAAAAAGAAAGTATCTTTGCTTGGTGTATACCCATTTGCAAAGAATGGTATGTATCAGTGTAAGAAATGTATTTTGCCATGTGGACTAATCTTGATTTCCCACGGATCCTTAAAAGACGGAATCGATCAGGTAAGACCCTCCCCCTCCCAGGACAATGTGGCTTATCCAGCTTTGCCATAACAGGCGTTGAGAGGAGAGTGTCTCAGGGTTGGATTCCTTCATGCTGTGGGGAATAACAGCCAGCAGAGGAGAAGCTTGGTCGCTTGTTTTCACTCAAGAGGATAATGAGGTGATGGAGGGGAGAGGTGTTTTTTACTAGCACTGAGCATGGCCCCCTTTTTCTACAGCAACAGCCATATAATTCATCTGACAGGCAGGGGTGGGGAACGCCAGCAAAGCATCAGGGCTGCACTGTGAGGAGGCAGGACCGCTGCCACAGTGCCAATGAATGAATGAGAAAGCGGCAATGAGGCTGCAATGAATATCGGCCAATGAGTTTGAGAGACAACATCGCTGGAGCAAATAGGCATCGGTAGGTGGTGGGCGGTTTGTATTGTACCTTTTTTTATGTCCTCGGGATATCACTTCACTTCAAGTCAAGCTCATTGAGATTGAGCAAATAAGCCAACTTTAATTATGAATTTAATAACACCACCAACCACTGGAGAGTAAGAAACCCAGAGAGTGTGTTAATGAGGTACAGACCCATTCTGACTCATCCAGCCATTATATTTTTGCATGGGCTTTAATAAGCTTGAATACTAGACCCCTAAAGAAACCTTTGCGAAACTGACAAAGTTTCTAATTAGCTCCAGACAGTTTCATGTGTTCAGAAGAAACTTTCACTTGCAGACCAGAACGTTTGACATACGCTACAGAAAGTATCACATATTCTTAGGAATGTTTCATATAAACTTCACGAAACACCAGAACATTTCACAAACCACAAGAATGTTTCATGAATGCACCAGAAAGTTTCACAAACCCAGGAGAAAATTGTGCATACTCATGAGAAAACCTTTGGGAAGTAAGATACCATGCATACTCATGAGAAAGTAGGAAGCTGACTGTAAAGTGAAGTCGCAAATGTTTCCTTGAAGTCGCGTGAAAGTCTGGCTCTCACCTAGAAGCTCCAGGATTTCAGTTTTAGCAATGGCCAGTGTAGGGACTTTGAACTTGAACCCGACATATTGGCAGCTCTTTGGTTCTTTATTCAGTACTCAGAAACATCATCTCAATTTAAAATAACTACACTCAATCTCAGTATTCATGATGAACATCAGTCTGACCCACTACGAAAAACTTTTGCTACTTGTGTTCACCTTGAGAACCCTTAACGATACGTGACCTAATAATAGTAACACAGGTCAACAAAAAACTTGTAATCATCAGAAATCACAACACGCTTTTCTAAACCAGTTTTACATGCTGATTTCAGACCTGCTTTCAGTTTTTCCACCAAAGTTTTGAATTATGAGTAATATTAGATTTGCAATCGTTTTAATCAAACCACAGGCACCAATCAAGTAACTGTTTCAATATTTTCAGTGTGAAGTCAGACAGGCGCAAACTGTGGCATAGATATAATGATCAGTGTCAATCAGCTACCACTGTTTCTTCAAAACACTCAGCATATGATTATTATATGATCATTATACCAACTATCATGCACTATAGAACTAGCTTCATCCCAAAAACTGTATAAACAGGAAAAACTAAACACAGATTTGAAATCAGCATGAAAAACACTACAAAACCCACAGAAACTTATCTCTGATTAGTTTGAACTGTTGACCTGTGTAATGTATGCTAGGAATGGCATTTACAAATAAAGTTAACAAATATTTTTACAACCAATGTGTCCTGAGGGGGGGCTCTGCCACTGTAGGTTTCTTGAGACCTTTCAATACATGTTCCTTATTTGGAAACCCATTTTAGGAGTCTGTGTGTGAAGAACCTTTAAAGAACCTTTGTTAGAAGCCTTTGTTCTATATATAACTCTATATACCTTTTCTGTATCTATCTTTATACTTAGGAATGTGAAGATACAGTTTGCAGCGCTACTGAATATCAACCCTTGACGTGACAGTTTCAAAAGTGTGTGTAAAAGCATTTTCTTTCCAGTTAACCACATGTAGATCTCAAAGTGATGAAGGCCAAATGTTAGCACGACCCTCTTTGACCTTGCCAACAGTCTTTGGCTGCTTTAGATCCCCGGCAGCGGCGAGAGGCATCATCTGCTACTTCATCCGAGCACAGGACAAATAAACTGCCCCATGGACAAGTCAAACAAGAGCGCAAGCAGAAGGAGCAAAGAAGGAGGGGGTGGCTGGGAGAGCGGAGTGAATGGAACGGTGCGAGGAACGAGGAGAAAAAGAAATCAGAAGAGTGGCTGTTTAAGCTGTTGTTGGCGAAGGAGCTGTGTATGTGTTTGTGTTGAAACCATTGACTCAACTTTGACCAAGTGCAGGAAGCCCTCTCACTTACATCCACACAATACCTCTCCCTGACCCTTCAATTGCCATTAGGTCCATTTACCAACACTGAATGCTCCAGCCTCCACTGGACTCCCTCATACAAAGAAAAGAAGAGTCCACTTAAGGACGGGAAAGGGGGGAAAAAACAGCGAGAAAGAGAAAAACCGAGGCAGAGAGAAGAAGAAAAAAAAAAGACAAAAACCTGCTGACATGGGGCATAACTTAATTTCCACGGTCGCAGGGCAGCTGGGCAGTGCAGTCTACTGTGGAAGGCAATTTCATCTTCAATGGCTCCGCTGACCCTGAAGAGCAACCCAGTGTGCGTTCGGCTCTGCTGCGGTTTATAGGCTTGACTTTTAGAAGCAAGCCTGGACTTTACTGGTTGTTCCTCCTCAAGATTTAAAATCTCAAACAGGTACAAGGATATGAATAGTGCGTTCATTTTGAAGTTAAAAAATGAATGTATTGAATTCTTTGCAACTTTTTTGAGGAATACGCAACTACAATGTGCCATGACTCTTAGTGTGATTAGGTTTAAATACAGATCACTAGCCATAACAAAATTATTTCTATCATAAGGGAACTTGCAGCATAATTCCAGAGTCAGAATTTTTACAGCAGTGCTATTAGGAACCAGGCATTAAGAGTTAAGAGCATCTAACAGCTAGAAGGTTGTAACACAAAACGACCATGAATAAACTGAAAGGTGCCTTTTTGATCGTTTTGAGGGTTTTTTATTCATTCATGGCAGAGAGCAACAATCAGGACATTGCAAGATGAATTTTTTTTACCATAATATTACCCTCACCAGTAATACACAGAAGACACATGTAGTTTCACTGCTCATTTTGGATAGTAAATAAAATGAAGTACAATTGTGCTGTAGACCGTCTGACCCCTGGGCCCCTTTTTCATAACCCCCTTGTGTTGTAGACACTGCAACCCTGAGTCAATATGTTTCTCTACAATACACCATTTCACATCAAACCATGCTGAATGACTTTGTTCACATCCCAGCATTGAATATTTGAATTAAAAATAAAAAGAAATTCACATTTTGCTGCACATTTGTCATGGTTTCTCCTCAACAACATGGGAAAAGTTGGGAAGTGGAGACTCAAACCTACAGACAGAATTTGAATGGAATGTACAACACTGTGCAAAAGCCTTAGAAAATTACATTTAAAACATATTTAGCTGAACAGTATATGTTTATAAAAGCTTATATTAGAATGCATATAAATAATATGAATACATTAAATAGTGATTTATATGTCTGTGTGTTTTCTTAAACCTTCCCAGATCTCCTCATTTAAGCCCAGTATTACTTTGGAGTTTTCATTAAATGGCTCACATACCTTGTTCAGCTCGAACAATGCTTCATTAGATTAGTTTCACAAATCCATGCAAAGTCTGGAGAAGTCTGGTACCAAACCTGCATTCTTCCAACCAGCTTATAAAATGTCAGTACAATTTATAAACAACAAATCTTGATATTATATAATGCTTTCTAGACTGTTTGCATTTATTCTAATGTTAACATGGGTATTTGCTGGCAGGACGTCGCTCACTGCTCAGATGAATGGCTTTAAACAGTTTGCACAGGAGACGTTTGCATAGTACTATAAATGTAATGCATTCAACAAACTGTGTGTGTGCATATGTCATTCCATAACTACATTCGTATAGTATAACAAAACAAAAGTAATAACTCTCGACTTCTAAGGGTTAATACCATTTGAACCAGTAGTATCATTTAACAGACCTTTATTTACACCTTTTACTCATTTTACTCTTCTAACTCCGGTCATTCACGAGGCTATTTGTGTTTCTTTGAGCGGAACCACTTACAACCTTGAAGCACCAACTTGGGCGAAACCTCCAGAGCGCCGTTTTAACAGGTTTTTACAGCCTCGCTCCTCCACGGCAAGTGAAGAAGGCACTCGAGTGGTGGGTGACAATTGCTTACAGACTGGGATAACATCGAACGATTGAATGATTAACTAAGTACAAAAATCAATCAAAGACAATAAAATGAAAGACAACAGAAAGAGCCGGGGTGGAGGGCGAGTAGGAGAAAAGCTTGAAGAGAATAAATAATGAGGCCCAAGCTGGGGAGTTGTTAAGAGTTAATAGTCTCTGAGAAACTGAATGGGGGCTGGGGGTCTCACTCTATTAAGCCGACCCCCAGGGCCATGGGCCAAATTGTGCCCAGTTGTTGTCCTGAAAGAATTCATCCTTCACACATTCAGCTTCACCCATTATGTTGTCCCTTTTCATGGCTAAGGCCATGCAGGAGAACCCAAGGGCTAAAGGAATAAGTACAGGCTCTGAGAGAGCGAGAGAGCGAGAGCGCGAGAGAAAGAAAGAGAGAGAGAGAGTGGTCATAAATATGTTGAATCGGTGCGCGAGTTTAACTGGCTTTGTGGAGCAAACACAAATGATCCTTCAGAGTAATTAATTAATTTGGCCCATGGGGCTTCAACTATTATGTGGTCACACAGCAGTCGAGCGCTAGAAGAGCTGATATGTTTCCCATGGCGTTTTCCCCCTTCTTCGTTTCAGTGTTTCAAGGACGTGATGATAAATTATATTTGCCGAAGTGTAGAAGTGTGTGTGTATATGTGCACGTGTGCGAGTGTGTGTGTGTGTGTGTGTGTGTGTGTGTGTGTGTGTGTGTGTGTGTGTGTGTGTGTGTGTGTGCTTTTATGAACACAGAGTCATTTGTATTAAGACCTGGCTTGTAATAAAGCCCTTGCCATGTTTAGGAGAAGTGTTATTGCCTTGTTAAGCATTAACTGAACCATCACCACTCAAACTCAAGACAAACAGAGAAAACGAAGAGTGGGTCACATAAAAGCCTCTAAAAGATGGTTCCTATTCTTTCAAATTGCTTCAGAAGGTACTAGTACACTTCTTGTTCCTGAAGATCCCCAGTTACTGTTGTTCAAGATATGAGAAAGTAACTAAACCTCCCACATTACTAAAAGTATTCCAACATGCACTCTTCAAAATGAAAGGGCTCAAAAAAGTTTTTTGGGGTGATACAGGAGAACAAGTTCTAGTTCCCTAAAGAACCTTGCAGTGGATGGTTCCTTTGAGAATTACACAGGTCAACAGGTCAAAATCATCAGAGATAAGTTTGTGTGGGTTCTGTAGTGTTTTTCATGCTGATTTCAAATCTGTGTTTATTTTCCCGCACGTACAGTGTTTATGATGAAGCAAGTAATAAATTGCATGATAGTTGGTAGAATGATCATATAATAATCATATGCTGAGCAGTTTTGAATAAACAGTGGGAGCTGCCTGACACTGATCATTATATCTACGCCACAGTGTGGCCTGTCTGACTTCACACTGAAAATATTGAAACAGTTACTTGATTAGTGCCTGCGGTTTAATAAAAAACGCATGCAAGTCTATTGCAAATCTAATATTACTCATCATTCAAAGATCAGCATGAAAAACTGGTTTAGAAAAGTGGTTTCTGATGACCTGTTATTTTTGTAAATGAGATCAAAGATGAGGAGGAGTCTCTTTAAAGTTAAAAGTCAATCATTTTGAAACAATGTTTTCATTTTGTAATGTGACTGATTACACCATATTATACGATATTATATTAGATTCCGTTATAGTTTGGATTCTTATACAATTTTTAAAAATGCATTCTTCATGCAAATATATCGGAGCTCTATCACTCCAGTACAGTCCATTTCTGGCCATTTTTGGTTGGTGGAAGATTCTGAGACCAGCAGTGACACTGAAGTATTTAAAAATAAGATAAACAGGGCTAACAAATGATGCTTAGAGACAGAAGGACTCTGTAACTGTATGGGGAGAGGTAGAGTATTATTATGTCCAATTAAGCTTTGGTGAGCACAATACATGTCAACAGATGATCTACAGTTTTTAAGAGTACACAAGCAAAGTGGACATAAAAGGGAGGTGATCACATGTTCAGTCTAATATAATAACATATTTCTAAAAACCATTCTAGACTAAATTAGTCTAGGTACACTATATGGACAAAAGTATATGGACACCCCCTCCTGATGTTTAAGCCACACCAGGTGATTAAAAGTAAACAGTCATGCAATCTTCATAGACAAATGCTGGAAGTGGCGGGGTCATACTGAAGACCTCAGGGACATTAAACCTGGAATGGTAAAATGATGCCACCCTTGCCACAAACAGTTTGTGAAATTTCTCTTCTGCAAGACGTGACCCAGTCAACTCTTTCATGCTATTATTGTGAAATGGAAGCATCTAGGGGCAACAAAAGCTCAGCCATAAAGCTTGTTCATCAAAACACAAACTTACTGGTGTAATGCCTGCCACTACTGGAGCGGAGGAAGTGTATTTTATGGCTGATGGACTGATGGACAGTCTGGGTCAGACAGCAGATGTCAGGAGAATGCTATCAACAAAAATACAAAGTTTGGTGGAGGAAGAATAATGAGTTTTTGTTTTTTTTAAAGATTTGGTTTAGGCCTCTTTGTATCACTGAAAGGTATTGTTGATTTTACGTCATGCAAAGATGCTTCTAGCTTTGTGGACACAGTCTAGGGAAGACCCTTCCCTATTCCAGCATAACTGTGCCCCAGTGCACAAAGCAAGGTCTGCAATAACGTGGTGTGACAAGTTTGACGTGGAGGCTCTTCAATCACTTTTTGCATAAATTTGAATTTTAATCCAGGCCGTCTCATCAAATATCAATCTCTGACCTCACAAATGCTTTTCCAAAAGGCACAAACACAGTGCAAACTCTTTTGGATAAGCTTTCCAGAAGAGTAGAGGCTGAAAATGATGGAGGAGCAACTGCATATTAACGTCCATGGTTTGGGAATAGGATGTCCACATACTTTTGGCCATATAGTGTAGTTGACATCTTCTCTAATATTCCAGTAAGCCTCCAGAATCATCATTAACTTTACCTGAATATGTCTGCTTGTAATATTTGGTATAATGAAGCCAGTAAAGTGAAAATGCCAGTTTGACTTTTTCACCACCAAAACAGTACATCACTAGTCAAAGGAGGTCAGTGGGTTTGAGATAGTGTTCCAGATCAAGAGAGCAAGAGAATTAAGGCAAAACATTTACTGAACAACTGGGTTTTTGAAAAGGTCATATTAGGAGGATTCAAATACCTTCTAAAACACACTATGTGGACAAAAGTATTGAGACACCTGACCATTACACCAACCAATGGCATTGTTTTCCATAATATTTGGAAGCTTCTGTGGGAATTTGTGCTCATTAATTATGTTTATGAGGTCAGACATGGATGTTGGACGAAAAGGTCTGGCTCACAATCTCTGTTCCAGTTCATCCCAAAGGTGTTGGATTGATTTGAGGTCAGGGCTCTGTGTGGCCTGTCAAGTTCTTCCACACTGAACTCCTCCAGCCATGTCTTTATGGAGCTCGCTTTGTGCACTGGGACACAGTTGTGCTGGGATAGAAAAGGTTCTTCCCCAAACTGTGTCAATGAAGTTGGAAGCATGGCATTGTCCAAAATGTCTTGAAATGTTGAAGCATTAAGATTGCCCTTCACTGGAAGTAAGGGGCCAACTGAATTTTGTAATTTTGAGTGTCCCAGTACTTTTGTCCATTTAGTGTAGATTAAGCGGCAGTACTTGTGGTCAAGATAATTAAAATATAAAACTTAAGATGGCTAGGAAATGTGCCTTTACCTTAACCAGCAGAGTATGAACTGAAACATGTTGCATTTGACAGTGTTTGATGACAATGGATACGACAGTGTGATATAAAAAAATGTATTAAAATTCAAAGACAAAAACTCAAATAAACCAACATTACTTACAATAATGGCATTTTCAGCTTCTTGTTAGATTGAGGGGGGTTAAAATTACTTTTTTTTTCAACATTACAGAGAAGGGAAAGGCTATTCCTACTCAACCCCCCTATAAATTTGGCCTATTCGCAAAATTGATATAATTATTATTTGCCACAAATCTTACATTCATTTCTCATATATTGTTACTGTTATATAAAATACTTTTTTTTTTACATAACTTAGTAACATCAGAAGCATTGAGTGGACATTCCATGATGAAGACCAAGAAAAATTGGAGTAAAATCTCATCGCAATGACCTCCTTTAACTGTAAGGATTTTTGGGTGCTTCTCTTGTGAAGTTATGGTTTCAGAGATATGAGGTTTAGTTATGACTGTGACCATATATGGTTTGTGTCTTTTGAACCTGGGCAGTCCTGCAACATGGACAATCCCAGCATTCTTAGCTAGATAAGAAAGCGCTAACACTGGAAAAGCAGCTGCTTTGAATCACTGCCGGTCCCTGTGGACAGACGCTGCACCAGAACAGTCATATGTTTTCTCCATTCCTCTGTTCAACCACGTCTATCGTCTCTCTCCCTTTCTAGTTCTTCTCTTTGACCCGCAGGGCCCGAAAAAACACCTCTCATTCCACAGTCCCCTATGACGGGCCTGATTGGGAAAGACAATGTTTTGACTCCGACCCTCATTGTGTCTTTTCTCTCTTTCATAATTCTGCTTCATCACAGAGGGCTTTCTTTGCCCCCTCTGCAATCGTACACGGCTGCAGACGTTTCCTCCGGAGGAATGCTTCGTCTCTCGTGTTTCTGGAAGATAAAATAATGATCTCAAAGTGAATGACAACTCGGGTCGATAAAGCTCAGTGCGGCGCTATCTTAACCAAACTTTACTCTGTTTTTAATTACGTTCGATTTAACGGCCACATTCCTTTGGCAGCAGCAGCAAATAAATGAATCATTCGAACATCTTGGCCTCGATTACTCTCAAATTATTACGTTGGGTTTTGGTTAATGTAGTTGGGAGTAACTCTTCCAGTTAAAAGATTCTCTCTAAACATTCTTTCCTTTCGTGGGTCCTGCCATTTTGGTCAAAGGCCTGCCAAGTAGATCAGATCAGTGAAACAGAGATGTGCTCTCTGAAGCGTTTTGTTGTTTTTTTTATTTTTATCTTCATAGCCCTGGATGGCCCTATCAAGGTGAGCTAAGTGGGTGCCCTTATACTCTGGAGGAAAAGAATAAATAAAAAAAAATGTGGGGGGAGGTTAGCTGGGCTTTTGGGGGAGGGGGGGATGTGCAACAGCTGTTGCCTTCACAGAAACTTTTTTAACCTCTCCACTCTTGCCAAGGCGCGTCTGGAGTTAAAAGGGCCTTGTTGCCCTGGAGATGACCCTCAGTCCTCCTCCCCTCCCCCACACACCCACTCGTTCTCTCTTGGCCTCTTGTTTCTCTCTCTCTCTCTCTCTGAGCTGGGATGGGTATTGGTTTACAGGCCAGTGTTGGTCCCTGAAGCTCCAGCTCCTCCTCCAAGGCTTGTCAGAGCTTCATTATGGCTCCCCGATGAAGGACGACGGAGGAATCCGGCTCAATCTGTCCGCCGCTGACCTGCCTCGCTCAACACACCTGATGAACGAGTTGGGCGGAAGGCGAGGAATTTTAATCACGGATTCCTGACATCCTGTCTAGGCTTTCGGTTGCGGGGCCCAGACCCCGGGCCAGGTGTGTGTGTCTTATGTCCTTGGATACCGGCCATCGGTGCCAATACTGTTTTATTAGACCGAGTCAAGTTACCCTCAGGCCAGCACAGTATGAAGTAAGGCCTTTAGGGGACACTAAGAAAAGGTCAGAAGACTCATGGGAAGAATTGAACATAAAAATGATTATTCAATGACTACTCCAAAAGATTGTAATTATGTCAAATACATTTTGTCCCATAGCAACTGTTGCCAGGTTGGACAAGCTTTGCAGAATAAAGGACCATTCAGACTCATTACACATCACTGGTGTAGCTACAATTGTATGCAAAAATATGTAAAAACACACCCATATATATAAGTGCTCATCAAATATATCTTTTTTGGATATTTTAGGGCATATAAAAAATAAATAATAAAGTGTTTGCACAACATTTTGCATGTTACATTTTTCTAAATATCCTAAAGTCAGCAATGAAACTAACTAAACATTGAAATGTGACTTATAAACTTCACAACTGTGGGTCACGAAACAGGTGCACCAGTATCACACTATTTAGCATGTATATAAATACACTGGAAAAAATATATTACACATATGATGTAACAGAAAAGGTAAAACGTAGTAAGGTTTGCTGTTAGTCTTGGTGCCAAATCTAGAGCCGGTTCCAGACATTTCCACCCAAAAGAGACTGGTGCTGGGCTCGTTTCTCAAAGCTGTTGGTCCACAAGATTGAACCATGGAAGGGGTCATGGTAGGGGTCACTCCAAGAAATTCATCACCATTTCGCACAAACATTAGCGAGAGCTGAAGCAGTGAAATCTAAATAGAGAAAGTAGAAGCCTATGAATCAAACACTTAGCAGCAACTTGTAATTGCAATTGTAAAGCCTGTGTGTCAAAACCACTGTTTAGCTCTTGTGCCTATAAATGCCTATGATAATATACCAAAACCTAAATATGCCCCCAAATATGCTCCTAAAACATTTTAATTTTATTTAAAATGTAGCTTAATACATAACCCCTAAAGAAAATAAAGGTAACCCTTATAGAAAGTAAAGGTAAATCTGAGATAGCACCACACGGGAAACTGTTATGATGTAGGAATGTGTAACTGGGCAGCAGCCAATCAGCAGCAAGGAGAAAAGAATAATGCTCCCGGATTGGCTACTTTCAAACCTCCTGCCTCTGAGTACAGCGTTTTTTCTCCATCCCGAGATGCGCTTTCATACATAGTTGCTTTTGTTTATACAGTTATGTTTTATATAGCACTGAAATGCGTTAAATATTATATATGGGTACAAAGAAGTTTCTTTGAATTTCCAGAATTGTTTCAGTTTCCAGGAACAATTATTAATTGGGTTCTAAGAAACAATCCGCAAACGACTGAGGCCGTGAGCTCTGAACTGCGACTTCGCAAGGAAACACTGTACACATAACAAGCGAACAGACCTGTAGCCCAACTGGTAGCCTAGTGCTTAGGGCATTCGCCCTGCGACCAGAAAGTCCGGGTTCGATTCTCAAGACAGCTGAGGTACCCTGAGCAAGGTACCGTCCCCACGCACAGCTCCCCGGGCGCTGTGTTCGTAGCTGCCCCCTGCTTCACTTGGTGAATGGGTTAAATGCAGAGGTTGAATTTCGTGCTGTTCACACTGTGTGCTGTGGTGTGTTCGCGTATGACAAATGGTCACTTTCACTTCAACATTTGATTCACGTTCTCTTTTTCTGACAATCAAGCAGAAATACAAAAGACGAGCAAACTGACAGGTCCTTGGTGTTTATGCATCATTCTGTCTTACCAAGCCACCTACTTTAATGTTTGTTTTTAACTTTTTTTTTTTCAAAACCCATCCATTTTATTAACTACACACAGTTTTGGCTTCCAGCCTTGCAGAATAAGCCTCCACCGTGTCTTAATGACATCATTATTTTTCGCCAAATTAGCAATATTTTCTCACAAAAGAGCCTCGTTTATGAATCATAAGAAGCTGTGCCTTCTGACCCCTTTGAAGAAACAACAGATCGAACTGGAAATACATTACATATGCGCACTCATTACAGCAGGGTTATTATGCTGGTGAGGTGCCTCGCTGAGGTGCCTCGGGTTAAATGCCTCCCAATTAAAACGTAATCTAAACGCTTCATTGTATTTTGAACTTTCCACTTATAGAAAGGCCAGCATTAATTAAATGGTGGCCTGCTGAGAAGACCAATTAGCTCCATCTAAGACAAGGCGCCCTTACACACTACTGACATCTCTACAGCTGCTCTTTAGTACAAGAACCAGACAAAGAGGGATTGGGTTCTTTAGCCTTTCCTCTGGCACCGAGCAAAGTTGCTCATAACCCATCTTGTTTATTTATTTAAGGGAACCACTTTGGGAACATGTTTAGCATGATATTCATTCATTTATAAACTTTATGTCCAAAAGTTTGCAGACACCTGCTCACCCAGCGTTATTTATAAAGTCAAGGGTATTAACAAGAAGCTTGTTAATGCCACAGTAACGTCCTCTACATTAAATGTTGTGAGGATTTTATTACAGGAGCATTAGTGAGATCAGGTACTGGTGTAGGATATGTTCTGGATCACTGCAGCTCATCTCAAAGGTATTAGATGAAGCTTCACCATTTCAGAGATTGCACTTATGTGAACACTTGGCACTGTGTATGGTGGCCTAAAGTTGATGTGCTGATGTTCTAGAGCGTCCCGTTTTATTAGCAATGCTTTTCTATGGAGATTAAACAAGCTGTGTGCTCAGCTGAATGCTTGTGTCAGCAAAGTAGCTAAAACTCACTAAATAGAAAAGATGGCTGGATACTTTTGCACAAAAAGTGCACTTTAGTGTTTTAGAAATGTTTAGATTTGTTTTTTAATTTGTACAAATTGTTACATTTCTTTCTTTTTTTATTTTTTAATTGTGTGTTAGGGTTTGTATCCAATTTAAAATTGTACTTACTTTTATGATGTTGCACGGTCATAAAAAGGAGAGGTTCAGGATACATTTCACTGCGTGTTGCATAACTATGATTATGACAAATAAAAAATCGTATGAATAAGATTGTAGTTGTAGATTGCAGTTTCTGGACTTCCAGTTTACACACTTTATACCTCAGCCAGAGTTTAGGCCTTCTCCTTGATGCCATCTCTCTACTTCATTCCCAGCACTTCTGTTTTGGGCCTCATAAACTAAAAAATACCGTCAAACCCACTTTATTAGCCGCACACCGGCAATGTCAACTTCCCTGGAGGAAGAATGATGTAATTCGCCCAAACTTGTGGTTACAGCGTGTCGAGGGCAGCCTTTCAGACGTTACGGCGAGGTTTTGATTAAACCCATTTGCCGGAGCTTTCCTCGGCCAATGGGACATTTCTGCGGTGAGAACAACCTCAGCATTGTGTTGCTGTTTAACCGGCACCACATCGTCATGGCCATTGCTTTTCGCCATTACGTAGCAAAATGTTTGCTCACTCTTTTTGCATCTGTGTTCAAACTTTCGGAATTGCACTCAGACCTCGCAGCAGTCTATACTGGGGAGGCCCTTATGGATGCATAGTATGTAGTTCTTCCTGTGTTGGAGGCAGCTTTACAAATGTTGAGGTTATGTTGGCCTAATTGATTGTGAAAGCACCATTTTCCCACCCCCTCCCCCACCTTCCCGGGGGCAAGAAAAGCAACATCAGGCTTACAAAGTAATTATAGTGTAATATAGGGCCGATTTAGCAATTAAAAGGCTGGGAAAGGTTTTGATTTGCCGTGTGCGCTTGTCTCTCTGTGGCAGTAAACCACAACACACACTCGGCTGTCTTCAGCTGTGTGTTGCAGTGATGAAGGGCAGGGGATGGCATGCCTATGGAACCCCCAGAAAAAAGGAAACCTTATATTGTCATTCTTTCCTGCATAAGCCAATAAAGCTGGTCATGAAGTCGTTTTGTATACCATTACTCTAACAGGGTCAGCTAGTTCTATTGACTTGCATTTCCCTGGAAAATCCCATTGCTGTTCCTGCTCTTCAGCCATGCTCTTGTTGTGATATGAGCCAGAGAATTAGCAAAGACTGGCTGAAAATGGAGCAAAAACAACCGTAATTCCACAGAGGATTACTGCAACTTAGTATGACCCTTATGTTTTTACAAGAGAGGAAAGATGAAGCTCAGGTTTCATGATTAGTCTTATTATGCTTAAGTGCAAGCTGCACTGGTCATGTTTGCTAGCACTATGATATTTGAACTTGGTCCTGAACCGGCACAAGGAGACTCACGCATTAGAGAAATTCTCTCTCTTGGTATGTTTGAACTATATTTCACTCTTAAAACAGCTTGTCATGTTGACCAGTATAGTGGTGTGTTGTTATATTGTGGAGGTTAATCCTTTTTTTTTATGTCCCAAGGTGAAGCTTCAGTCTGAACTTGCTCTTAGTGAATCTAACTGGAACTAAATGAAGTTTTCATTGCAAAGGTCAAATTTATGTAACTAATTCCTTTGAAATCTATAGACTGCTCTGGACAAATGTTGTTGGTTAACATTTCTCTGATAAATAAATGTATTTTGTTTAACATATATCAAAACAAAGCTATGTGATATAAATGTGTGCATTTAATGCATTGTTAAAAGAAAAAATGAAACAATAAATGCTCTTTACTTCTGTTAAAATATTGCAGCTTTTTATTTAGGGGTGTAATGTTTTTCTTATTATTTTTGTTGCTGTTATGGTTAACTTTCGTGCATTATTACATAAATCCTATTAATTTATTTTGCTTTTGTAATAAACTATAAATAAAACAAAATACTACTGCCGTTTACCACTGCAATTTTTTTATAGAATGTTGCATAAAGATGGAGGATCCTGCCCAATCTGGCAACATTGCAGAAATTTCTGAGCTGTTTCTCAAAACAGCATCTTTTCAACTATTTCAGTTAAAACTAAGAAGCACAAATTTTCGAAGGACCCTGGTGTGCAGAGGCAACAGCTGTGTGTTGCTAGTTACAAAACAGCTTACGTATGTGTATATGTATATATATATATATGCTGATTATTCAGAAAGACCTATTTTCCTATTTTAATGATCAGATTTATCAAGAGTTATCAAATATTTCTTGAAGCCCTTACTATTATCAGCAGTTTAACAGTTGCATTCTCATGGGAAGCTTAGTATTAGTAACCTTATGGTCAGTCTGAACAAACACAATTGTCCAGTTTCTAAAAAGCCATTCCACAACTGCAACAATAAGTGCTCATCTCAATTACCTACATCCTTTTCTCTTGGCTTAAAGGCTTGAGGAAGCCCTTTCAACCACTTTCTAAGCCCCCACTGCCCCAGTGTTCCTAACCAAACACAGTGGCATTGAGGAGGTCAAAGGGGGATCAGAGCACATTTGCCTTTTTAGCCCTTTGATATCAAGCCTTGCTGCAGAGCACCTGTTTTCTTCTTCCCCCTCCTCCTCCTTTTTAAAAAAAATATTCTTGTTTACTTTGGGACGTGTCCATTTGCCTCAGGCATTTCGCAGCTCCGGTTCCAAGTGAAGTTAGATGACCAGTGAGATTGGTGGAATTCTTAAACCTCTTGCCCCCCGAGCTGGAAAACAGCTGGATAGGAAACAGTTGGGTGCAACACCAGCTCCGCTTCTCGCCTAAACAAACTGCTTAATTAGCAATTACAGAGACCTTAGTACACACACAGGTTGCGTCTCCAATGCCCTGTTGTTGTTTAGGTAAGTGTGAAGTGTGTGTTGTAATTTGCCAACACCATGTAAGTCAGTGCAGAGCCCAGTAAATCAATCCTTGTTGTTTTAGGAACAGAAAATGAAGTCCTGGGGAGGAGCCAAGAGAGAAAAGCTGAAAGGTCGATTGTTAAAGCTTCCCCAAGTTTGGACCGGTTTCTCTTATGTGACCGTCCCTCAAAGCTGCCATGCTGAGAGTTTCCCTTTTGCTCTCCACTCTCACACCTTCACAGTGGGCCATCCCTCTGTCCTTTTCATCTCTCCCTCAGTGGGGAGAACTCAGTCCATGTTAGCACTTCCAACTGAGTGGAAAGTCAACACTCGGCTTTTCAGGGTGAGAGTCTGGAAGAGAACCATAAGATGCATATCAGCCGGTAACCTTTGTTTCAACAAGCACAAGATGCCATGTACCACACAGAGCTGTATGCAAAAGACACTACAGAAAACACACTTCCACTGTAATGCACAATTGCTGTTTATTGGGGCAGAGTTGCCCCTGTGATCAGAATGTTGTGGGTTCAAATCCCAGGACTGCTAGTGCCATCCTTGAACGAGGTACTGTCGCCACACACTGCT
>JBBPCW010000039.1:8045593-8056566 GCA_037974425.1 Phenacogrammus interruptus | reverse complement strand
ATTGCAAGTAACATCACAGCTGTGATCTACAGCACTTGTACACAACCTTGCGTGTTCTAATGCATATACCAACCAATATTTGTGCACTACAGCTATAATTACAACACTATGTATAGCTTATTACAGTCATGTCTGGGTGTAATTTACAGTGTAAAGGCAATATTTTGGCCTTCACGGCTTTTCCACAGACAAGAAGATGAGAGACTGATGTGAAGGGAGTGGATGAACAGATTACTCTGAGATCCATAACTTTGTTCCCAATGCATTTGAAAACAATACAAAATACAAAACCCTAAAAGAACCAAATGCCTAGCCCACAGGTTTTCTATGTAACAAGCCCAAATTCCCCAGAATACTGAGTGAGAACTTGTGGAGGAAAAGTGAGAGATATCAGAGATTAGATGCTCTTCTATTGTAAGGCTGAACACATTCTTCTTTCTTGCATTTGCGGTTCATGAAGATAACTTAACAGATCTGATAGTGTGGAATCTGACAAGTTTCCAAAATGTTTTCCAGAATCTCACATCAATCTGTGTGAGTACACCATTAAAAATAAAGATTTGTGAATTGTTTGACTTAAATAAATGGTTCTGACTGTATAAATAGCCATTATAATATGGAGGTTATTTTAAAACATTTTAAAAGTCCTTGCAAATCTTATTTACAAAAGTGGAAGAACTACCCATAGAACAGCTCATTAGCGCATAGGTTGCCAACTCTGTCCCTGGAGCCCCCTTACTCGGCGCATTTTAGTGATTTCCTGATTTACCACACTAACACATCAATGCAGGAGAGGCTCATTATTTCGATTATTAGTTGTACCAGATGTGTTGGGAGCGGAAAAAACAACTACTTTAAGGAGGCAAAAGTGGTTCTTCTATGGCCACAGGTACCAACATTTGTTTTGGGAGGTCTACCTTCTTGGAGAGTCTAGTTTAATACAATCAGCCACAATTCCAGATAATTAACTTCTTAAGAAATCCTTGACAGGTTGGATCAGAGACATTAGAGTTATGTATTAGAAGACAGCATGTTAGAAGCAGGCTGAAACTAAATTCTGCATGAGGGGAGGAGGGTTGGTGTGTCCACCTCTGCAACATTTTATTGTTGTCCTGCTCTAACAACCCAAGAAAGTCTTATTAATGAGCTGATTAGCTGGACTTGAGGCTGCATAAGTAAAGAAAAATGGGCAGTAATATAGACAGGACTGTGGTAATATGCATGCTTATTATAATCACAGTCAATATTATGGATTTGTTTACACTTTGAATGTATGAATGAAATGGCAATTGTGTTCAGGTCTGAGCATACAATATTTACAACAATATATCACTGCTACAATAAAACCATGTCTCTCCGTTTTTGTTTTCTTTTTTTATACATAATTTGCTACCACTAGCTTTTCTGTGTGTCAAAATATCTGGAATGGACCAATAAAATTGTCTTTGAACAGTTTTTAAAATGACTTAGAATACATTTTTTCTACCTTAACTTACTTCCATGTATCCTTTATTAGAGATATCAGGTTTTGTTTGGATGGCCCTAAGTTTTCCAGTCTCCAAAGTTCTCTTCCCAAAGTTCTCTTCCCAACTGGCCGAAGAGCACAGGCTTTTTTTGCTCCTCCCCAGCTAGAAGCACCTGGATCCTCTTAAGGAGGAACCAAGCTCGGGTCACAGCACATGTGGCAATATGGTGCCCTGCAGGGTATCTAGGGAACGCCACCAATGTATGCAGTGGTAGGGTGCTCTCCAGAGCACCAGTCAGTGTTGTGTCACTGGTTTCCAGTGACAGATGTCAAGGAGAGGAGTGAGAGGCACAGGAAGAGGTGGGGGCAGGCAGGGCTCAGCATCATGGGGAGAGGGAGAAACAAAGATAGGAAAGGTGGGCACTTATAGTGTCAATTACCTCACCAGACTGAATGACAGAGTGGTAGAAGATAGGCTTAAGGGGCAACTGGGAGGGCAGGGGCTTTGGATATACAATGGCCACCTTGGCCACCTCCAGCTCAGGAATACATTGGGCTGGAAGCAGGGATTCAGCTGGTACTGTGGGCTGCTGTTCCTTTTTCCGTGCCAATTCCTCAAGAATAAAACGGGAGCAAAATCCGGGCCCTGGAAGACACATTACCCAGGGTGGTATTATGTGTCATGGCACCCAATACACCAGCCCAAATCTGGAACAGGACGCCACTGTTCCACCTGGCTTAAAAGCTCCAACTTTCCAGGGTTGAGAGGTTGTACTTGTAAAAAACAGCAGGTGGGATGATCTACAGTCCAGTGTCCACTGCCTTATCTCCTTGGCATTAGAGCTTTTGTTTAATTTGAGTAGAAAAGTTGAAAAACAGCCTCTGCAGTGCATCCCTGAGTTCAGCTCCTATCCATACAAGAGCTACTCAGCAGGGACCACCGCTCACAGTCACCACTACTGTGGCATCAGCCTGGGAATGGCCTACACACAAAGGCCGGCATAGTTGCAAACATGTCTTTAATTTATCCATGAATGAAAACGAAAAAGTCTAAATCAAATAAAGTCATTGGCTATTTGAGCAGAACAAACTCACTTTCCCAAGCCCTGTGCACTCCACCCAGGACTCTGTCTCCAAAGTTCTCTTTCTCAAGTTCTCCTCTCAGCTGGGTGCAGATCCCAGGCTTTTGAAATGTTCTTTCTCTTCCCCAACCAGGTTCACCAGTACCCCATTACGGAGGAACCATGCACAGAATTGTGGGTCAAATGGTAGTTGCTCCATTGTTAATGCCTGTTGTTGTGTGGGACTGAAGTCTCTCACTAAAGTCTTATTAGCTTGCTGTGATTAATGCTTAACCATTTGTGTTTGAGTTTGTAAAGCTGCTAATGTTGTAGCACAAAAACAACTTTACATTGCTGATCTGAGGCACTTGTTTGTGAACATCTTGTTGTGCACAGATCATTTTACAGCTTTAGATTCCTTCACACAAGCAGACATGCCCAGATACTCACCACTGTTGCCTTTGTGACTAAAATTGACCCACAGGGGAGATTCTGGTCTGCCACAGACACTGCAAAAGGCAGCAGCAAGGAGAAATAAATAATCAGAATCAGAAAACATTATTCCTTAAAAAGCATTAGCGTTAGCATTAACATTAGCAGCCATTGAATTTACGTTCATAGTTGTTACAAAATAAGTAAATTATATATTTTTCATAATTTGTAAACTTGCATTATGTGAGAGTTTAGTGCACCAGTAACAAATCATCATCAAATCACACCTGACACAAACGTCAATGACCTCAGCCCTCCATTAGCTACCCATGCCACAAGACTCGCCTTTTCTATCCAGATAAACAATGCAAAAGCATCCTGAAAATGACTCACTGGAAGCACAGTGAGGCAACAGACTTCCCCTCCTCTTCTGTGGAAAGGAGGGGGAAAATGACGGGATTGAACTTCTCACCTCCTCAGAGGGAAAAGAGCGACGGAAGCGATGGAGAAGAAAGGACGGAGGAGCGAGGGAGAGAGAAAGCGGCCGCTGGCAATCCAAGCCCCCCGCTGCTCTTGACATGGAAATGCAGAGCTGTATAATGAGCTCCCCTCATAGTGGTAAATCTCAGAGTATGGGGATGTGTTCTCAAACCGCTGTTGTTCAGGGAGGGTGGGGTAGACACCTTTCAAACATGTAACGCTGCGCCTTACATTTTTTTTCATCCGTGGATTTATTTGAGCTGCCTTTATTCTTTCGTGGCAAACAGTCTTTCCTATATGCAGCGGAGCCACTTTACATCTTAATTCCACTGTGCTATTCGCAAGGCGCAAGGAGAATTCAGTTCTAATCGTAAATGCGCACTGTGTAATCGAGGTGGCACAACATGGCCTTTTGTATGTCAGCCTCACTTTAGAGTTATAATTGTTATCATTGTTTTGATAACTATTTATGCAGTTATAAAATTATTTATGAAATTAATGGATAATGGTGCAGTCAGATACCATCATTTTATTTCTTTAAAAACAGCCACAAGTACAAGTTATTCATTTTTTATCAGCAGCAAAAGGGAGCCTATACAGAATACAACACAGATGACGAAACAAGTGGAATATAATTTTTTTAGTGGTTGGTGTGTCCATTGTTTACCTTTATAGCTTTTTTACTTCGATTCTTTAAAAAAAAAAAAAAGAACTTCTGAGAAATCTACAGAATTGTTTCCCTATGTAAAAAAAGTTCTGTTGCTTTCTACTTCCTTCCATCCAAGTAAGCCACTCATTAGCCCATAAAATCCTACTCCACACCCAAGATGTCCTGTTTCAGTGCAGCTTTACCTTTCTCAATAATAGCTTTTTGACCAGCAACACATTATTTCAGACCCACAGTGTTGAGTCTTCTCACAGTGGACAGATGAAACAGATGCTGATTATTTAGATCAGAGAAGGAACTCTCTCAAAGAAGAATACTGTTTATGTAATGGGGACAGTTTCAGTGGTCTGTCACCTTGCATGCTTTTAGGAATCCCCATTTCTTTTGACTTTCAGATTCTTTATGTCAGTGGATTATCTCCTTTCAAATCTCTCCTGTAGTCATTTTAGACACTTTTTTTTACAAGTGCCTTTACGTCTAGATGAGTTAGTTAAAAAACTACAAAGCAATACAATTTTTAATACAATTCCAAAAGTTTACAAAAATATCAAATAGGCAGAATGAACATATATAAGCAGAATGTTTGAATGTTACTGTCTTTTTAAAGGAGAACATATTGCCAGCGAGTAGTGATGTAGCCTACATATTCAGTTCAGTATTAAAATCTAAATACTGCATATATGTTCTGTTTTTATTTCTGACAGTAACGAATAACTTTTACTTAATTGCTATTTTGAATGAAAATAAAATTAACAACTGCAGTGGGCTGGTGCCCCACCCAGGATGAGACCCTGCCTCACACCCAATGGCCCTGGGATAGGCTCTGGGTACCCACGACCTTAGTATGGATTAAGTGGTTACGGACAATGCATGAATAAACAAAATTTACAAAACAGTGGTCTCTGTAGCACAGTAGTGTATGCAGTATCTTAATGCACAGCTAGTGTGCACTTCTGCTGACATACACGTGTGTGTGTGTGTGTGTGTGTGTGTGTGTGTGTGTGTGTGTGTGTGTGTGTGTGTGTGTGTGTGTACATAAGCCCACACTGGCTTCCCACTGAGTGATAGAAAAAATTCTAGTCAAACTACTCGATTCTATTGTTGTTGCGGGCGACAGCTTTAACAAAAGGGTTAAAACCGTACTATGAACACACAACCACTGCACTAGTAGTGCTGAGATTTGTGTAGCAAACAAAGAAATGCGCAAGTTGCACCTATAGCAAGGGCATAAAGCCACAACTCACATAATGTAGATTGGAAAAAAATACACATACTACATATTGCATGATTTTGTCCTACATGTATTGGTGTCTCATTATTAATTCATCTCTTTGCCTGAGAATGTGAAGGGCATCAGACTTCCCAGCAATAAATGAATGCATGGAAGCTATTGACTGCTGGCTGCAACACCACACATGTTCCTGCTTTCCTTCCCTCTCGGTCTCCCCTCACCCTCCTTCTCGCCTATTTGTTTTCCTTCTGTCCTCTTCTCTCTGGGGAGCCTCACAATCAGCAGCGGATGATGGGATAGGAAGCCCTGCGGTGACAAAAACATCTGCAGTACCTGCCGAACCCACCTTTCCAAACCACACACGCACACGCTGTCCACTCCCTCCACGGCTGTCCACATTCTCCCCCACTGCCGGCTAGAGGTGGCCCAGAATCCCCAATGCTCTGGGGTTTGTGTTTGTCAGCAGAAATGGCTCCGCTATCGTCCTCTGCGCAAACCCACTCTACATGCTCGGCCTTTTAAATACCCTGTCCAAGGACTACAATGCACAATGCACTTTAGATGCAAATGAATGGACGTAAGTGGAAGGGCTGGCCGGTGTACCTATGTATGATTCTGAGTGTGTGTGTGTGTGTGTGTGTGTGTGTGTGTGTGTGTGTGTGTGTGTGTGTGTGTGGTTGGGGAGCCTAACCTTGCCTCTCTCCTTGCAGCATGAGCATGTGGCCGCACCTGTCATCTTCGTTACACAGAACAATCCATATCCCTTAGAGTGTGATGACAGCGGTAATGAACCTTTGACCTGCCATGAAGAAGGAGTGGAATGGGGTTAGAAACAGAAGGAGAGAGAAAAACAGAGAGCAGAATTTATTATATGGACCTCGAGACATGGCTAGATGAAGCAGACATGACTGTCACATAGCACATTATTACCCTTAAGGGTCTGTGCATATCATTTTTGCTGTTATTATTATTAGTAGTATTATTTAACAGGTGGCTGGTGGCCTAGTGGTTAGGGAGTTGCCCCTGTGATCAGAAGGTTGTGGGTTCGAATCCCTGCTAGTGGCACCGCTGAGGTACCCTCTGGCAAGGTACTGCCCCACACACTGCTCTCAATTGCTGGTTTCTTACTGCTTCACTTGACAGAATTTCACACAGTTCGCACTGAGTGCTGTGGTGTGTTCACGTGTGACTATAAGGCCCACTTTACTTCTTTAAGGAGGAGTTTTTCACAAAGCAGGATTTCAGGTTTTTTTGCTCTAGTTATCTATGCTAAACAGAGTAACCATGCTTTTTCAAATACCTCCTAGTTTGATCATAGTGCCGCTTCCGACTTCTAAGCAACAATAAAATACTATGAAATTTTAGAGCGTCTCCTGAATATCCGTAGTTAATCAGACTAGAAAATAGACTAAAAAGGAGATGTAAAGAAAGATAAGAGAAAGACATGCCCAAAATGAGACAAAGGTAGAGGCTAAGACTTAACAGCAGGTGTCAGTAAAGGCACTTTGGAAATGAGCCCCTACTGTGAACTTGTGCTCACACATGCACACACACCTCGCTTTGCCAAAAGATGTGCTTGACAATGAAATGCCACATAGTGTGATGGCACTGAATAAACCCAGTGCAGGAATTTAGTGCATCGTATTGAGCTTCCTGTGAGAGCGATAAAGTAGCAGCTGGTGTGTTTGCATGTTAAAGTGTTCTACTGGAGACAGCTTTCGCAACCATTTGCTGGAAATTGTCAAAATAATTAATTAGTGGTCTAACTCTTCAAGGCACTAATCAAAAAAAATTATGGTTACCAAACTCAGCTCTGTGCATCAGTCTGGGTTTACTGGGTTATTCTTAAAGATTCTAGGGAAACAGTGATTGTGATAGGAAACAAAAGAGTTTAATGTCTCAAAAAGCTCCCTCAAATAAAATCGATTGCGACAGAAGAGTTTGCAGCCTGAGACCTGAGAGGATGTTTTATAACAGGTGTAAGTTTTTGGCCAAAAGCATTTTTAACACATGCAGAGTAAAGAAGTACATGCAGGGATGACAAAAGGATTATTTGTTATTTTTCATCTTTTACATGCACATTTACAGCATTTAGGAGACACTTTTATCCAAAGTGACTTCTCTAACTTGTCTCTCTGGAGCAACTTGGGATTGAGGGTCTTGCTCAGGAACCCTGTGGACCTCTTATTCTAGAGGCAAATATCCTACCCACTAGGCCACCGCCAGAAGGTGTGTAGATTTAATGGTCATGTTGGATAGCAAATAAAATGGCTGTATTTGTTTGTTTGTTTTTACCCGTCACCCCTTTATAGCTATATTTGTGTTGTGGGCAGCAAAACCACATTCATTTCTCTATAATTCACCATTTCAAAATAAATCATTAACACAGTATTATTCATTAGCATTATTGTTGCAAACAATTATGCCATTGATTTAAATGATGTAATTTAATGTGTTTGGGGTGTTTTCAACAAAGCCAGCTGTTGTTTATTTGCTATGAAGTGATTAGATGTAATGTGGTCCAACATAGAGAAACAAATGACACCCCCTCCCACCCCCCTTTGCTGTATTTGAGTTGTAAACATTGTGCCTCCTAGTTCCTGTTGCCACCCACTGGTAAATGTGTCTATTATGTTGGCATTGTCCCAATTAATGTTACAATTTGGCTTTTTATATTGTTATTTTGGGAATTTTGATCAAATTCTCTTAGAAGCTGCAACACGGGTATAAACATTGCCGATCTTTGACTCGGATCGATTCAGTAATTGACAGATGTGACTCCAAATCACCATCATCACTTTGGAAAGAGGCATTAAAATATTCCTCACAGCTAGCTGATGTGGATGTTTTACTAGAAGCCTCTGAGGCAGAGTGGTGCATTTAGCTGGAACACTGGCATCCAGGTAGCTACATGAAGCCGTAAACTCTTCCCTTTCATCTTCTAGTTATTCTCCAACACATACCATGCCATTACACCGCCAGCCCTCAACTCTTCATCACCTTCTCATGCATTATACATCCTGCGGTGAACCCTGACGCCATCGACGCTCGCTTCTGCTGTTTGTCTCCCATTATTTTCCTCTCTGGGACCCATGTTTTCCCACTAGATGCTTTCACCTTTGGCAAAAGGCTGAGAAAATAACAAGCTAGTCATTGTGTTTGGACTATTACTCATTCCGCCCGGGCCTGACTGAGCCCTCTACTCCACCCGAACTCTCCGCAGGAGCTGTCAGCGTTCGGACTTTCCAAGTGCGTGAGCTCCACTGTACGCCCTCCTCTGAAATTGAAATTCAGCGCTGCGTCTTCGACCCACCTAAGAGGCAAAAGTTAGAAGAGCGAGAGAGCAGACATAAGGAAAAGTAAACAAAAGAGCGAGGCGAATGAATCGTGCTGTGTGGAACGACGCACACCGTGCCTAGCTGTTAATATGTTTATTTCATCAAGGTCTGAGGCAACAAAAGTGTGCTTTCTGAAAGCTTCGGCTCTCCGGGAACAATTACGAATGAATTAGGTTTAAACAGAAACAGAAAGACCACTCAGTGAGGGGAAACGCTGTCACAACTAAAACACGCTCTTTGTGTCTACATTAAAGTGAAGCAAACCTGAGACAATAACAAATGATCTTTTTTATGCTTTGTGCTCCTCTAACAATAGACCTCGGAAAGTAGTTTTTACTTTCTGAGGATTTTGTTTCCTGTGCAATTTATGTGCTTTACATCATTTTACTATAAATCTTTCCCCCAGGGACGATGGAGGCCAGGTTGCTGAGTGGGCTGCAGTTCTCCCAGATTTTACGATTGTTTGACTATAGCTGATAAAAAAATAAGGAAAAAAACTATAAGCTTCTTCTTTGAGCTGAATAAAGAATATATTCTAGGGTGCGCTTGTATGTCACATTTAATTTCTGGGGTAGTGCCACTAAAATACTGTGCGCAGTATTTTATGTGTGAAGAATTGTGTGCAGAATTCTAGGCTATTTCAGAGCCCAAAGTGACCTAATATTTTTTTTTTACACATAAATGACATAATAATGTCCATTTCCACAATATTATTTGTTACATTTTTTGTCCGCTTAATGTGTCTGCATAACGTTCATCCAGAAGGAGCGAGAGCAGAGTAATAGTGTGAAAATCGCACTCATTTTGAATCAAAGAATCCTACTTGAGTACAACAAAGAACGCTTTTTGATAAGAGTGGTTATGGTAATTTTATACCATATTATATTATTGCGATATTATAACTGGTATAATCAAACTTGCTGAGTGATGTATGTGAATTAAGTCAATGTATATGCAAAAAGATTAAAAAGAAAGAAAAAAGCATAACATTTTGCATGATGTCACTCATATGCTGCTTTAAACCAGCACCCTCCAACTCAAAACCCCTTTCTGGTGTCCCTGCTGTTACCTGCTCCTCCTCCTCATTTTCATTCAAGGTAGCATTAGGCCACCTGTCACAATACATACATTAAAGGTGTCCTTCTTAGACAGATAGTCTCAGTTTGCGTACCTTATCAAGGGCAGCAGTCTGATAAAGCAGGTCAAAAAAAGCAGGTTTATGAGTTTCTTTCACAGGACTCCGGCAGCCAATCACTAAAGACTAAAGCTGATACAAACAATGTCACGATAGCGAGACTCAAGATCAGGCAATGACTTGCAATGGATTACTTGGTCATGGTAAAGGCCTTTCTAAATATGCTTAATGGTATTAAAACCAGTGAGATTAAAGGTACTTTCAATAAAACACAGAAAGTGAACATTTGGTTTGAAAACACTTTGATAAAGTTTAAGGCTTTGTTGGTAGAGGCCACAAATGCCTCTTTTGAGCATGCTTAAAGGTATTGAAAGTAATAGGATTAAAGGCATCTTTAATGAAAAAGAAAGTGAACGTTTAGCTTCATAATTAGGGGAATTGTTTGCTTTAAATGGCAATCAAGCCACAATTCAAAAGCCATTCAGGTAGGTTATACTTATATTGATTAGCTCTTCTCACAAAGCCTCCAAGCAAGACTGCTTTTAAGCCCAATTTCTATTGATTGTCCCTTTTATGAATCAAAGAAAATTAACTTGATTTTTTCAATTATTTATACTCATTAACTAGTACAAGGACCCCTGGTAAAAAAAGAAGTTTTTTACTTCATAGCAAATAAACAACAGCTGAACGTTCTGGCTTTGTTGAAAACACCTCAAACAAATTTAAAAACATCATCCAAATCAATGGCATATTCTTTTGTATCAACATTTAAATCACTCAGTATGGAGGAAAGAATATGGAATCATCAAAAAAAACAAACACTTTGTTGGTCCTCAGGCCTGAATTCCTTGAGGCATGGACTTCACTAATGAAAACCATGTGATGGACTCCTTCTTCTTCTTCTATTACTCGCTGCTCCCGGGTCGCTGCAGCAGATCAACCATTTCCATTTGCTTCTATCCTCTACATCTTCCTCTCTCACACCAACTGCATGTCCGCCCTCACCTTATCCATAAACCTCCTACCAGACTTTCGGCTTCTCCTCTTCCCTGCACACTCCTCAGCATAAATTTCCCAACAAACCTCTGCATCCTCCTCCCAACACACTCAGAGTCTCTCCTCAGCATCCTCCTCCCAACACACTCAGTCTCTCCTCAACATCCT
>JBBPCW010000039.1:7970096-7985334 GCA_037974425.1 Phenacogrammus interruptus | reverse complement strand
TTTCCAGATTTGTTCCCTTGCTGCAAGATTCTATTAAATCTCTCTTTTATACTTTTATCATGTCTCGTGGTGAGCTTATTTTATTAAACCTTATCGAAGCCCTTTTTGGGAATTTCACTAACACTTTGTGCACTGGTACACTGTCCTGCAGGAATAGAAAAGGTTCTTCCCCAAACTGTGTCCACTTAGTTGGAAGCATGGTGTTGTCCAAAATGTCTTGATAAGCGATAAGATTGCCTTTCACTGGAAGTAAGGGGCTGAATTCAAGAATTAAGATGAATTAATATTCTAATCCATTTGTGCATTTAGTGTACATCCAATGTCTTTGCTGATTCTCTGTTTATTTTCCCATTCCCATTTGACCCCCTTGTGAGTGTTCTGTTGATATCCTCTCTTGTTGTCATCTGACCCTTCGTGAAAACCCTCAGATAATCCTTTGCTTCTTTTTACCCTCAGACCATCTGTGAGTTTTTGTATGTTTGTTTTGCAAAAGTGGACTTCTGTCTTGCATCCAGTATTAACCAACACCTGCCAGTTACAAAGCGATTTCTCTCCATGAATGACTTACAAGATTAGTTGCTTTCATGAAAAATCCTTAAAGTTTAAATATCGGGCAAAAAAGAGAAAGACAATTCTTGTGCACTTTAAAGACACCAATATGATTTTCCATAGATCTGCTCCTAGAGGTCCTCCTTATTTACTGCAAAGCCATAAACACCTACAAAACATCCTAGCGGTCTCTCACAGGGACTTCTGATGGCACTATGTGACTTGCTGTCGCGTGGTGGACCAAAAGGTTAGCACTTTTGTCTTCAAATTAGAAGAGGAGTTCACAAAAGGTGGCTGCAAGAATAAAGCCTGACAGATTTCTGGCAGATGGAACACTTCAGGCTTCAGTGAAGACTAGGCTGACACAAAAAGAAGCAAGTTAGACAGGACTGACCCTTCTCTGACATCTCAGCAAGTTGAAGTAGCCACTGAATGATGGTTAAGTAGATATCAGTTTGAGCAAGTACCTGCTTTGAGGGCCTTGTCCAGTAAAATGTTGTAAAAAAGGACAGCCTTAAAACACCCTAGAGAGTATTAACCACCTAAAAGTCAGGCTTATAGTTAAGGTATTTGTCTTAATGTTAGAGACTCTAACTTACCTGCGATGATTATTGTTGAAAATAATTTTTCAGTGTAGGAGTATGGTATTAAACTATCACTAAACAGATCACATGATCAGACTCATTCATTCATGCTCTTAAACAAGGTACTCTAAAGACGTTTTCCCACTGTTTAATGATGAGATTTTGGAGTTTTTGTGGGAATTTGTGCCCATTTATTCTATAGAGCATATATGAGGCTAGGCACTGATCCTGGTCTAGCTTGCAACCTTCAAAGCAGTTCATTACAATACATTTAAGATTTAAATGATAACATTTAACACACAGTGTAAAAGTCCTATAACAAAGTTTGTGTCTAAGATAAGAGCCAATTTAGAACCTGTATTTTTAAGAGAATATGTACTTTAAATGTTGATTAATTATGCTGACATTGGTTAAGTGACTTTTACCATCACTCGGATCTCAGAACATTTTCCTTTGATATAAATATATGTCCTCCAGTCCCGTAGAGGCTTTTCAGGATGAACGGTGTCTGCAGGCGCCATGCCAGTATTTCCCCAGGGAGGAATTGCTGTCTACATTGTCCCTTGGCTCCCGGCAGATAAGCAAATGCATGGCTGTGATCCACTGAAGCCTTCATCTAGGGCTTCAAATGCGTGCAACAGACAGGACGGCCGTGGGCCCTACACAGCTCTCCCTCGCTGAAGTTACATTTCTGACAGCAGACCTTACATGAAGCTTTTCTGCTGGACTAAAAAAAAAGACATGCAGAAACCTCTGTCTGGGCTTTATTAGACGCAAAGTCTGAGGGAGATGAAAAGCTGTTCTGGGTTCCTTGGCGTTATATGAATGCCACGTCAACCAAGGTCATTCTCCACTCTGTAAGATGGATGAGGGTATTCTGAAACATCTTTGGTGTCTAATGCAGAATGCATGTCCACACAGAGAGGTTTTAAAGTTTAATAAGTAAAGGGTTTTCAGCAAAAGTCATTGAGTGTAAAAAATGCAGACAGAAACATACCCCTTAGAGAATGCAATGTACCAGCACTATGCAAAAATTTTGACTAGAATGAACCTGTATTATTACGTTGTTCTATGCCACTTTTGTGGCCTATTTTTTATTTTTATAATTTTTGAATTTTTGAATATTTAGGTTGCTTGCTCTCATCACTCTATAAAATGTCACTATTGCCTCTATAAATAATTCAGTAACTACTATAAATGATTTCATACTTACCATTAAACTACTATGTATCTTGGAAGCTCTTTTCCAGAGATGACTTCTTCGCCATATTCAGTGTTAATACATTCATAGTTCACTAAAGAGCCTTTCAGTAGATGGTTTTTTGAATTGCATTTTTGTGAATGATATCTGTGAGTGTGAAGAACATTGTTTAAGTTTAAAGTACCATCATATAACATGTACTAATTAAAGAGTTTTGGAACCCTGCTTCATCGATGCATGAACATGCCATGACAGATTATTTCCAGTAATAGAACAGTATCATGCCAGCATTACCATTTTCTGTCATGGTGTGTCTTAATGCTTGTTGTCATCAAGGCTAGAATAAAAATCAGCAAGTGACATAAATGGTAGTGACATCACACATAGGATCATCTGTCATGACAATTTCTGGTAATGGAAATGACACTGTTGTATTACTGGACGCAATTTGTCATCGCAACTCATGCAACATCTGCCATGATGTATTTATTCCATTGCTTATTCCAGTGTAGCAGGGCTTACAATTGTGTTACCAGAAAATCTTTAATTGGTGAAGAAATACTGTGAGACTTGACACCATGTGCATAGAAATATTTCTGGCTTCCCATTGTTCACACTGTGGGCTGTGCTGTACGACTATAAGGGGCCATTTTACATTATTATACTGTTGTGTTGTGTTGTGTTGTGTAGCTTTGTATTCTATTGGTTACTTGAATTTGTTGTTTCTATTTTCTTCTCTGATTCTGTCCACTTTGCTGCCATAACAATGTAAATGTCACACTAATAAAGGGTTAACTTATCATATGTCATTGCTGTGAAGCAGTAAAGTAATACAGAATTATTTGTAAGAGTTTAAAAACAGCTCTTCATGAATATGCCGTGTGTATGCCACACACACGCACAAAGCAAAAGTACTGCTTCTTTCTCTGGGACGATGCCGTACATGCGGTGAGCAGAATGCCGTTCTTTGGCTTTGTAGCCCATGGAAAACGTAACACACTAAACCCATTTTAATTGCCTCTCTGAATCCCCAGGGTGCTGATAAGGATGGGTCAACAGACTCAGGCAAACTGAGTCTATCTGTACTCCCTGCTGTGAAGAGCGCTCTTGTGGAGAGAGAGACGGAGACTCGTCTCACATCTGACTCTCTTTCTTTCACCTTTCTTTTGAATGAGAAACCTTTTTCTTTCCTCTTCTGCTGCTTCTTCCCTCCCTATTTGCAACCGCGGCGAATGGCAGGGTGGTGTCAGAAGGAAGCTTATCAGTCTGGAGCACATTTTGATTTCTTTCAACCTTTCTAGCCTCCGCACATCCGAATCCTCTCCGTGTTCGCGTTCGTTGCATGTGTAATTTCCCTTTTATTTTGCCACCATGACTCTTTGATAAAGGTAAGGGTGGCCCTTCAGTTTAAAGGAAATGTGTGTGTTTCCATTATTGTGCGTCTCAAAACCCTGACATCTGCATCATACCATGACAGCCAGTTTAATGAGCCCATGGCAAATGAAAATACAAGAGAGGGAAATAATAAAAAAACATAGGCTTGTTAATTGGTACCTATATCTCTGAGTGTAGGTCTTACTCTTTGGCAGCGTGCAGTGAATTGAATAGTTATTGCTACAGCCTTCCTCGGCATTTTAATTCGGACTCCAATCAAGGAAAGAATTAAAAAAGGCTTGGCATCATAATTCATGAGTTTTAAACCTAGTTGGTACATGTACTTTTTTGCGCCAATGTTTCTCATTTCATTTCTTGCCATTCCTCAGTGGCTCTTGGCTTGGATGTACACTTCTAGAAGAACCCTTTAATCGGTTTAGTACATTTACATCCTGTGAAGATGCTTTAAACTTCACAACGCTTTGTCAGTCTCACATATCCTATTTACAAACATGGTTCTTTTAAGAACCGCATGCTGAAAGGTTCTTTAGGGAAACAAAATTGATTATTCTGTTGTTGGTTTCTCCAAAAGATGCCTTTTGGATACCTTTTACTGTTAAATTTGTTGTTGTTGTTGTTGTTCAAATGGTTGCTTTTAATATTACATACAGAATGTTTCACATGAAGACATCGGAAAGTTGAATTTTTATGTCGGCCCACCCTGGGACTATCAAAGTATGATTTCAGAGACACGTATTCCCTTTTGAATGCAAATTACTCAGTAAACTAAGCGTGAAGTTCCATTTGCAAGTGGTTAGGAGACTGATGTGTCTTGCCGAAACGCCTTTACCTTTCCCTTTGTGGTATCGACAAAGTGAAGTGGAACAAAATGTGCCCCTTGCAAATGTGGACAAAGTGACACATGAAAGAGAAACAATGGTCCCGCAAAAGCATTCCCAGGAATCCGTCGTGCCAGGACCATAGAGATAAAAATTTCCATGGGATTCCTCATATCCTGAATGTGACATAAATATGGAGCTGCAGGATGCTTTGAGATGCACTTTTCAGGCACGGAGATGAAAGCTCCGAAAGTACCCCCTGTGAATCCCAAGTGTGCTCTATTATTATCCAGTGCTAACCTCAAATCTTCAGAGGATGGTGAAAAAGAAAAATAACGTTTTTCCTATTTTTCATTTAAGACATACTCATCAGAGGACCGAGACAAGCCGTGGACACCAAATCTTGGTACAAGTGTTCAATGGGTCAAAAATATTTCCTGATAAGAAAATACACAATGGGCTCCAAGAATCAATGAAGATGAAATGGGCAAAATGCACCAGAACTGGAAAGCCAAAACATCTTAAACAAAGGCTGTGAATGAAATAATTCTCAACGGGAAGTTGATCTTTCAGCTTATAGATATTTGCACTTGGTTTTATCAGCATTGTTTGTTTTAAGAATGTGATGATTCTCAACTGTGTTAGAGTCAGGATTACTACCAGAGTTTGGAGAATGATGAGGGTTAGGTTTAGGTTTGAGGCTGGTTTTAAAGTCAGAGTTAGTGTTGGGTGGATCTGTATACAGTAATCCCCCAGTTTTACACGGATCGGGACTCGCGGATCCAGTCTCACACAGATTTTTTTTGAGAACGGAAGTGATTGTTTTACGCGGAAATCTCCAGGACAGCGCGGAAACTGCTTCCATATTTCCCCTTTTTTAAGCTTTTTTCGTAGCAATATGTTTTTTTTTTAAATCATTTTAGCTAAATTATTTACTAAAAACATAAACAGTAATCCAAATATAAATTTTGCCACGCACCGTCTCCCATTTTTAGGCATTTTTTTTTAACCAAAACACAACAACACGTTTTTTCACGATACGCAGGTGCTCTAGGAACGCAACCGCCGTGAATAACGGGAAATCACTGTATATATCTTCAGTCAGTTCCATAGTTAGTGACACCCTTGGTAATGAGTAAATAAAGGCCATTCAAAAATATATTTATGGTCAGTTGGCTTATTCTGAATGTGACAAATATATAATCACTAATATGAAAAAAGTGTATGAAAAGCTATAGGTGTATATAGTAAAATAATCATTAACTATATAAGACGGAACAAGAGAAAAATATTCAAACTACTGACTTCCAATGGGTTATTTGTTACTATGCAGTCTAGGTAGTTACTATACACATGCTGTTCTTGGTTGCAGACTCTCTGTAATTGACCAAAATCTGTATTTTAATGCTGTGTTCAGTGTTCAGGAATACAGATACAGTCAATTCCTACCTTCAATACAAATAAGGCATGTCATTTTCAAAAACAGTGCACTTTGTACTACTACTACTACTAATAATATTATTATTATTATTATTATTATTATTATTATTATTATTATTATTATTATTATATAAGAAAAAGAATTGTTGATGTAAATACTAACAGTGATCAGCTCTTGATGTCTGGTGCATTTCTGACAACCTTACTTTTGGCACGTCCCATTAAAAATGTTCTGTCATCACCTTCTGCAGCAATGAAATAAAAAATGCATAACCGCTGCTGTTTTAACTGACATACCATTTCTTTTTTATGCTCATGCCTTTAAAACATTCAACAATAAAATGAAAAGAAAATGTAGCGCCGTGGCTCTCATAATTCTGTGACCAAATGGCCTGAAATGAGCAAACGAGCAATAAAGACATGCTCTGCATTTTCATCAAGGCATGATTTTTTTTTCTGGACAAAGCTCAGCATTTTTAAGTCAGTGATTGAATCATTCTCTGATCAATCCTTCATGCCCTCCGCACCGGTAAATAAGCTCTGTGACATCCGCCAATGGCTCCATTCGCACTTGTTTGGCCTGCTGCGCTGAGAACACTGCAGGTAATTCGTTTACTGGGTCCTGCGTCCTGTGTAGCTGCCCGCGTCCTGCTTCGCTTCACTAATTGACTGCACAATTTAACTGGCGGTCTGTAGGCATATCAACACAAGTGCTGACCAAGTGCCTTCGGATCATTAACAGGGAGATAATGGGAATAGTGTTTTAGACCGCTCCTATAAATCTGTTTTTTATGCAATGCTTTTTATCTTCGTTGAAGCAGCATGTCCACGGCTGCATGAGCGTATATACAGCCATCAAACTTTACAACAGACTTTGTTTTAAATGCAGATGTTGTTTCCATCAGGAATATGGCCAGGGTTTAAGGAGGTAGCTTTCTATTTCTTTATCCTTAAATGGTGTTGTATCACTTAAGGGTTGAAAATATGCCAGAAATAAATTACATCACAATATGCCTTTTCAAGCATTTCTTGAATATCTTCCATACAGTGACTAACTACTGTGTTACAAAGGGCATGGTTAGTCTTGTTTATATGGATTTAGTGCAGTGCAAATACGTCATTTCTGGCAAAACTAAAGAAGTACACTTGAGAACTTAAATAATTATCGGCTAATAGAATATGTCTGGAGAAAAATGTCTAATTGTGTGGTTTTCAGTGAATAGTTCCTTCCTATATATAAATAAATGTGTTTGTGTGTATGCGTGTGTGTGTGTGAGTGTGAGTGTGTGTAAGTATACATACACTTTAATGGGTAATTACTATTGCTTTATTGTTCTGGAATATTGCATTTATAGTATTCTGGAAAATAAACAAATCACGACGGTATAATTATAGCACATAATGGAAAACTCTAAACAACAGATCCTTTATCTGTGTTTAAATAATGCTACGCTGAGTGGTGACAACGAAGAGAAGGCTACTTTTCATTATGCTGTGCAAACATAACTGATAAAAAGCACATTAGCTGTAATGAAAATTGATGATAAACAGTGTAGGCTTTTTTTTCATTATTGAGAAAACGTTATGCCAGGTCATTCAATCAAGGAAATTAAAAATCGTGCCATTTTATCACTGGAAATGCCCACACAAATAGCTCCTGGTAATTGTAATTATAAGCTGTCAGTATATGTGTGTGTGGGTGTGTGTGTGGGTGGGTGGGTGTGTTTTTTTTTGTAAAGGCACCAAAAACTATTGAGTGCTTCTTAAACCTATCACCACATTAAAACCTAAGGTCTCTCATACCACCCACTGGAAACTCATTAGCTTTGAGCCTTTTCTTTATAACATGTGTAATGTATTATTAAATGCAAATGCTATTTTAAATCAGTCAAAATCCATGGTGGCTGCAATTCTGTACACAGCAGAGGTAGAGGGCCCATTTTGCACCAATCAGCCTACAAATCAACTACCTCCTGGTTATTGTGGAGGTCCTTCAGTTTCACCAAAACAGCTTGGACCAGTCAAGGTATGCTGTGGTATCTGGCACCAGTGTGTTAGCAGTATATCCCTTAACTCTTGTAAGTTGCAAGGTGAGGCCCCCCACATCCGTATTCAAGGAGGGGCTGCCCTTCATCCAGAACATCCTCTTGATCAGACTGATATCTTGATAACTGGAAGGCCAAGTTCCTCAAACCATTCCTTTTCTTGCTGTGTGGCAGAGTGCATTGTCCTGCTGAATTGTGGAATACTGTTGCCGTAAAGGGGGTATATTTGATCTACTATGTTTAGGTAGGTGGTATATGTAAATGTAACATCCACATAAAGGCGAGGAGACAAGGTTTCCCCGCAGACTATTGCCCACACTGCCTCTAGCAGTGCATGCTGGGGTCATCTCTTTGTCAGGTAAGTGGTGCACACACAACCAGACATCCATCCATGAAAACATGATTCATCAGACCAGGCCACCTTCTTCCATTGCTGAGATGAGTTCTCATGCTCAGTACTTTTGCTGGGGGTTTAGTATGGGCACTGTGACCAGTCTGTGGGTTTGTGGCTGCTGTTGTGGAAATGCTCTTGTCATAACAATTTGACCCTTGTCAGAGTTACTCAGACCCCTTATGATTGCCAACACATCAACTTCAAGAACTGACTGTTCACTTGCTGTTTAATTTATCCCATCCCTTGGCAGGTGCCATTTTCATGAAAATCAGTGTTACTCGTTTCAGCTGTCAGTTTTTTAAATTTTATTGATAAATATGGATAGCTACCAGAAGATTACTTAGAGACATTCAAGTCATTAACAAACTAACTAGAGACACTCAGCTGATTGCCTACAAAATTATGCAAAAAAACTGCCACAATGCCACTGAAGACAAAAGAAACATTTGATAAGTAGTAACATCCCACTGTCATGGAATTATGCTTAGCTGCAAGCTAGATATTAAGTTGCTCTCATACAACAAGGCTAGGTGGTTACACATAGGGGATCCTATGAGAAGGATGAGAAAACATTGTAGTAGCATTATAGTTGTCACGACTGAGGGGGCTAGCCCTCAGCCGTGAGCTACCTTGGGATGCCCAGGAACAGGCAGGAAGCCAGGGATCCATGCAAGATGACTTTATTTACAGAAAAAAACAGAAATTGGCTCGATGGCCGCTATGAACAAGAACATGAACGTGAAACAGGAAAACAGACAGGGTCATAAGGCGAAAATAAGGCGAAGTAAGGCGATGGACAGATGGAGAGAAACTTACAAACAGAACTTAAATACTTAACCAAATCAGTGGGCAAAACACAAACAGGTGAATAACAGAAAACATGTGATAACAGGATCAGACAGACAAGAACGTCAAAATAAAAGTCCCAAAAATGTGAACAAAACCAGGAAAAAAACAAAACCAGAACCAAAAAACAGAAAAGCAGACCGTCACAATAGTGAGGAAAATATCACAGAAACAGATACTGCAAGGAGCCAGTAAGACCAAGCAAACACTTATGTGGCAAAGCTGACAATTTGTTGTATTTCATTAAAATAACAAACTGGTTTGGATGAGGATGTAATCAGACATAAAAACAATTAAAAACAATTAACCAAATTACATTTACTGTCATCAGTTTGCTTCTATCACATATTTTCAGGGAATAACTCTCAAAATGAAAAAGGGCACAAGCTCATAAATCCACATACTGCTCTTTTGCCAGTGGCCATGTCCACCATTTGATATAGCTAACTGCCTTGGCTAACTCTCAGCCCATCCTTGTCTTTTAGCCAGCCTGTTGGGATTGTACCCTGACAGCACTGAAAGCATAACATTCCAAATCAACAACTATTCCAACAGTGCTGTCCAATTTGTGAATGGCCTGAGAGAATTAGTGAATATATGAAATTGCCAGCAGTTCGGAGCTGGTATTCTTGCTCGCAGCAAAGGCTTGAGTGAAAGTGCTCAAACTGCTTTCTCCCCTCATGCATCAATCACAGCAGCAAGTTTCAAACATGTCAGCGTCTCATTATCGCCCGCCATTAGCTCCTATCATTGTGTCAACATCAAGGACAACTGCCGCTTTGTCTTCCCTTGCAGGTGTCTAATCTCTCGACTGACACTCTCGCTGGCTCTGTTCAAGGACCACATCAACAGATCCTGAATGGTCATTCACAATACCACCAAATCTGCACCCCCCACTTTCCAGTTCATTACAAAGACCTATCCTGTATCTACACTAAAAATCAAAATGGGCATTTTTACTTAAAAAATGAAGTTGGCTGGCTGCACCTTAATATTTTGATTTAACTGAACTTCTAATCATACGTTAACAGTGTTTAGAATAGTATGGCACCTCAACAACATTTACAAAAATAACAAAATAACAAAATAGTTATTGACCATTTTATCTGATACACCTATCATACAGGTGCACTTTGTAGCCATTTTCTTGGACTAGCCATTTTTTAAGTCATCCATTTCGGACTACAGGGCCACTTGTGCATGGCGAAGTTACAAGTTGCAGTACATTCCAGTGACCTACCTCACTTTATACTGTACATACTTCTTATATTACACTCTGGACTTTCAATCAGCATTTGCACTTTAATGTATCTCTGTTTACTGCCAATACAAGCACCCTTAAGACCTGTCTCTTCATTTGATTAGCAGCCATTGTAATTGTAGTTTCTATGCTGCTGTCTTCTATGCAATAAGAATATGTTTCCAGTGCAACATAATATGCTCCTGTGCAGAACTAATGCAATACTATGCAAATGTGTTGTAATATTAACATTGTGGATGGTTTTTGGCCTCTTTACACTGCTATCCTTTGAAATTCATGTACAGTATAGTGCAATATTATCCATCCTGTAAATTTTACAAACACTTCCCACTTTCATGTCTGTATGGTCTGATTACTGTACTGTTTTAGATTCGTATCCCTTTCACACTACTGTTACACTGCAGTACTGGCTGTTTATTGTATTATTTCTGTCATCCATCTGATCATTCTTACTGTGCAATACTAATATTTCCGGAAGGTTTATGAAGCGTTCATACTAGTCTATTTATTGTTTATCTATTGTCTCTGTCATAACTGGCACTATGCTTTATGTTGTTATATGTTGCACCGCGGTTCATGGAGAAACACTGACTCTGTGTAAAACACTGACTCACCTAAAACCTTATTCTCAGTTCTCAGTGGCACTGAGGAGCTTAAAATCGCTCAAAGAGCTGGATGACCTCATGCCACACCCTCTGAAATGTCATGTTAATATCATTGGAATGCTGAGAATGATCCACAACTCAACTAATATCTGATAAACAAGGGCCCTAAAGTTGTCTCTGTCCACTGATTAATGGATGGAAGGAGAAGTGATAAACTGTGCAGCAGCTGGACGACAATCATTACTGAGGGCAGGTGTAAGGAAGCTGTTTCTAATAAAGAGCGGGGGGGGTCGTTATGTATAGAGTGCCAACAGATTCGTTTCGGGCTGGGTCAGCCTGTGGACACTTTCTTGAGCTTCCTCTTTCTGTGGACGTGTTTCTTTCACACACTGAAATTTATGAATCCAATTTTGCCCCCAGACCCTTGCATTCGGAGCCCTCCCTTTTATCCTAAAGTGCCTCTTGACCAATTTGAGGATAGTGCTGAGAGTCAATAAAAATGCAATCGGGCCATGTGGAATTTCATGGTCCCATGAAGGTTGGTCATTGCAAAGTCATGCCTATTTCCTAGCAATATATGCTGGCTTCAGGTAAAAGGACACAGAATTCGGTAATGCCAGAATGGAGAAAGTTCTGATTAGACACACAAATGACCTTGTGGCCAGGCCTTTAGAAGTTGCTGACATAATTTATTGCAGGTCCTTTATGCTGTGAGCTTAACGAAAGTGACCTGGTAGGTTTTATTTTGATGCAACTGTCACTTTCACAGCAAAACCTTGCAGCACTAAAAAAGCACTTTTATAAGAGAAGAAAAATTGTAATTTAAAGAAAGTTAATGTAAAAATGTTAATGACAAAATGTTCTGGATTATTTCACCTGGTCGATTTAATACAAAATGTTCACCCAATGTAAAGGGCAGCCTGAGCAAATGGTGTAAAATGGCAACAGGGAAGAACAGAGGTTACATGCTCATTATTATTATTATTATTATTATTATTATTATTATTATTATTATTATTATTATTATTATTATTATTATTATCATTATTATTATCATTATTATTATTATTATTATTATTATTATATTTATAATATAAATATAATTATTATTATATTTATATTATATAATAATTATATAATAATTATTAATATTATTATAATAATAATAATAACATTATTTAACAGTGGTATAAATAATACTAAAAGCATTCAGTAATGAATGAATAGACGGAAGACAAGGAATTGTGAAAAATGTATATATTTTTTAAAAAATCAAAAAGATTTTTTAGTTTAAAGGCTTTATAATAATACCATACCACTCCAAGACATACAGTTAATACCTGAAACCATTTAAAGGTGCCTTGTTTTGACTGCTCTTCCAGGTAGGTTTCAAAAAGTGATTCTGCATTTGTATTCAAGCTCCCCAACCGTGTTACATCAAGAGTCTGGGGAGAGTCTCCCGAAAGTATTATATTGTAGTATAAAGGTTGGATGCTGCTTTGAACTGTGACTAGCATGGTCTCTAAAATTCTTTTTAAATGCTCTTGGGTTTTATATAGTATGTTACAGGTTAAAACACTGAAGCTCCTCACTGATCTAACAGCACAACCTTCATTTTAACAAAACTCTTCATGCAGCTCTCCTTGTAGAAATGTGAAAACGTTTTCTTTACATTTCAATAGATTTACATTTAATTAGTCACTTATATACGAATGCTGAGAAGCAAAATAAATATGGTTACTGCATGGAAAAGTCATTCTGGTTAGGGAGGTGCCCCTGTGATCCAAAGGATGTGGGTTTGATTCCCAGCACTGCTAGTGGCACTACTAAGGTACCCTTGAGCCCACACACTGTATCCTGTGCTCTGTATCCCTGGCTGCCCACTGTTTCCCGTGGTGAATGGGTAACATGCAGAGAATGCTGTAGTGTGTTCACGTATGACAAACGGACACTTGCACCAGTGTTTTTTTTAACCTGAAACAACTTCAATGTGTGTAAAAACAAAACCAGCATATGCAACATATAGCGAAACCCTTCCTCTCCAGGGCTAATGTTTCAATTACAGTCTTGTGACAAAGTGCGCTCATTATACGGCTGAACGGCGTAGCTCATTGTCTCGCAAACGGCTTTTGATATCCCAGAACTGCCAACTTCAATTTGCCATTTTGAATGTCACTCAAACAAAGAGGAGAAACAAGAGCTCCCTGAAGTCTGGAGCTAATGAGCGATGATCACAATTAAAGATACTATCAAGAGGGCCACTGCAGTGTTGCTAATGGCAACCAGAAGATAGAGAAAACAGGGTCCGTACATCAGGCCATGTTCCGTGTACTTTCGATGGGATGTTTCTTGGGATAAACACAAAAACATTCCTATAGGACATTACTTCAGGTGTGATACACTTAAAGGAATTACTTGATATGTGAAAAACTAATCCATGACTTATAAAACACTTCTAATGAATGCCAATGCTGCTGGCAGATTACTGTAAAGCTTTGAGGAATGCTGGTCTTTCACTAGATATTTTGTAGTGTCTCTTATACAATCTCGGCACTGATTTCGGTTGAAACATTTATTTTCATGTAGCTTCAAGGGTTTACTTAGAAATGTTATATTTAGAAAAAACTAAACTCAGCTGACATAGTCTTTCGTTATACTTATAACTTTTTGCATAATAAATTGTTGTTTGTTTCCTGTACATGTAGATAACAGGGTTGCCAACTCTCACGCAAAATACAATTTAGTTTATCTCTAGAACCATTAAAGGTAGGAAAATTGATGTGATATTTGGAATCAGCGTGCAAAACTTGACTAAGCATTTCATAAAAATGTGTTACCCAGTGTTATTATTTCTAATAAATGTGTCACAGCTCGGCCAGTGACCGTTAGGGGTCACTGTTTTGTTTTGGGTTTCTGGGACTTTTATTTTGACTTTCTGTTCTGTTCATGTATCACGTGTTTTTGGTTGTCACCTGCTTTGTGTTCGTGCACTGATTACATGCTGTATTTAAGTTTTGTGTGTCACACTTTGGTCAGTCAATCGCCTCACATTACGCCTCATTCTCATCCTGTTTCTTGTTCATGTTTGTAGCGGCCCTTGAGCCAGGATTTTGTTCTTGTTTGTTTTTGTTGAATAAAAGTAAAACCACAGCATGGATCCTTGTACTCCTGTCTGGTCCATGCCCCGAGGTAAATCACGGCAGTGGACTAAACCCCTCTGTCGTGACAAAATGACAGTACAATACAGATAAATAATACAGTGATGAGGTTGAGAAACTCTACAATATTCTTGTAAAATGGTTTTGGTGCACTGGATAATATGTTACAGGTATGGCTGGGAGTCCCAAAAGAAAAAGGCATTTGGGCTTTGAGAGTCAGCTCCAAAGCTTTGGACTCCACACAATGACATTTAGGTTTCCACACAGTTGTATATACACAGACAGGCAAGTTTTCAGTGAAATGTTTTTAAAGTCTGTATTCAATCACTTTTGAGCATTTTGTATTTTTCTGGATGGAAAAATGCACTTTGTGCATTAATTATTTCATTCTATTCTAAATAAGGACTTTCGTTACCAGGCTTACTATAGGACTATTGAACGCAGCCAATCACAGTCTTTGGCTAGAAACAAATAAAACAGGCTGCAGTAAATTGTTAGTTTTATTCATAACGCAGTAATTCAAAGAAAGAAGCTGCTTTTGTTCTTGGGACTGATTACAGTGTAGTATAGGAGGATGCATGAAGGAGAATATGTTGTTTCATAAGTTGTTTACTGAGGGCACTCATCTTTCTCCTATACTAAATGTGTTGTATCTCACTCTTCCTTTATGGCACTGTTTATTGCCTCTTAGCTTGTAAGTTAGAGATCTAGGACATGGAGGGTGGGACTTAAATCGCTCCTGAAAAAAGCATCTGCTAAAATACTGCTGGAGATTTTGTGTGTATTTTTGTACACAGATTACTTGTATTCTACTTAAATGCATTCTCTTACGCCAGTATTCTGTATTTTTTTTATGCATTTCTTACATTTACATTTATGGCATTTAGCAGACGCTTTTATCCAAAGCGACTTCCATTCCCTAACTACAGGGGGCAGTCTCCC
>JBBPCW010000039.1:7945268-7960224 GCA_037974425.1 Phenacogrammus interruptus | reverse complement strand
TGTTGTCCATGATGACCTGAAGTCTGGACAATGTCCTTCTTTCTGCCACAGTCTCTAAGGTGTCCAGTTCCCCACCTGCCACAGAGCCTGCCTTCCTGATCAGTTTGTTTAATCACTCAACTTGCTAATAAAGTTAATTTGAATGTGTGCCAGCTCTGAAACCATAGACACATACAACATAATGCCATACTGGATCAAAACCTTGTTTTCATATATATTTTTTTACATTGCATGCAACCCTTTTCATTGGGTCAAATTTCATGACGAATTGATCAATATAAAGGAAAAAGATTTCTAAGGAATGTTAAAGATTCAAGAAATGCAAGGAGCATCATCAATATGCTAACAGTAAAACATCCGTATAAATATGCTAAATTATAAATATCAATGTGTAACAACGAATGACATCATATCAGTGCTCACATTATGGAGCTGCATGTGTTGGAGCATACTGGACTCTCGGCCTTGAGAGCAATAAACCAAGCGGCAGTAACTCCATGCTCAATTTATTAATGGCTCGATATACAATGTAATTTGAGAGGTAGACAGTGTATCACCTGCATTTTTCCTCACCCAAGAGTGATAATACGCTTCATAGGTAGAACTGCCCATCATAGGCAATTGTTTCCCATGTGTGTGATTCATCTAAGCTGGTCTAAGACCTTTTAAGCCTCATTGAACATCAATGGCCTCCTCCTGATCTTTGCTTAGCAGTGATGACACAGAGCAGGGCAGGAACAAAGGCAAGGGAATCTGAAGCACCATGGAAAGTATACACTGAGTTGACAGTTTATTACAAACGGCTATTATGTATATATATTCACAGGCTATTTTGTACCACATAGGTGCATTGTGTAGGTTTATTGTCACTAAATTGATCCCATCCACTAAATTTTCCCATCCACCAATGGAAGGGGCTGCCACTGCAATGTAAAAAAAAAGTTAAAAGAACTCAAAAAGGCAACACAATGAACTTTCTCCATAGCTCTCCATAGCTCTTTCTCCTTTATACTGAGGTTAATTTGTTTAACCTCAGATTTGTTTGGACATCTAACTTACTTATTAGTCATCTAATTGTAAAATGTATACACTCTAATACAAATTCTTGTCTATTTTCTTTTTTGCAGTCCAAGCCGTCGTAATTTGGATCTTTATTTAAATATTATTTCGGACCATTTTTAAGCACAGCAGAGACCCCAGCATGGTTGTGGCACTGCACTCATTGCTGAGTTTTTGTTACACATTTCACTGTCAGGAACCGTCCACTATTGTGGGTGAAAAAATGAGTTTTAGCCTCTAACTACACACCAGTGAACTATCAACAAGTGATTCTAATAAAGAGACCAATAAATATACACAGTGTGTACTGTATTTGTATTTACTCTCCATTCCACTATAATCAAACTAAAGTGGGTCTGCGGTGGTCCATTCATGTGGTAGGTGTGCAGGATAAAACTGCCAGTAGTTGTGCCTAATAATCTGGCAACAAGCACAAACACAAATAAGCCACCGATGAGCTCTAATTAGTCGTTGTGATTCATGTGTTCTGATCACACTGTTGTACTTGATGATGAGTACTACAGAGCTGCAAATGATTTTGCAGCTGTATCCTGTGTGATATCCAATTAAATACAGTAGATGAGAGAGTACCAGTTTTAGTTCTAACTTGGCTCAGTGCCCAGTCAAGTACAATATGGACCAGGTAAATTTTTATTAAACCAATGAGATAAACTGTGCTCCTTAGGAGCTTTGTTTGTTAATTTCTTTTTGTAGACATTTTTCATGGCCAGCGACTCTTTACCACCTTAAAACAACTTTCAAGAACATTATGGCTGTGATGACCTTGAGTGTGCTGGATTAGAATATACAGAATACATGCTGGTCTGGTTACTTCCACTGTCTAAGCAGAGTCTATATACACTTGTCATTTCAGGCATATCATATCTGGGTAATGACCAGATAACATTTATCCTCATTTCATTTGCACATTGAACTCCATTAAATGCATGTTTGTTGAGTAAAGGCAGGTCGGATTCAATCCACTGTAGAGGAATACGTGGCCAATATGTTCAAGCAAGGGTTCATTAGCCGTTCCATGTCTCCTGCCTCTGCTGGCTGGACCTGCTGAGTGAGTACAGCCTGTTTATTATTATAGTGGAAGACAAATGGTAGACCACGTCTAGTACCCTGTGATGCCTTATGGATTGGTTAATACCCCTTCCATCTTTCAAGCCATGTTAGGTAGATCCGCTGTGAGGCAGCAACAGTGGTGCCTGAGCCCATTCTGCCCAAATCCATACTGGTGGCTCTGGCGACGTAGAGCTTAGACAAAGATATTGCTCATTAGGTCCAGAACCAACCAGTCCTGGATGACGATCTTTCAGAAAAGCTGCATGTGATCATGGTCATGTGGCATCCAGGGATTATCTGAACAATAGACATTTTTCAGAGAAAGTACTGGTGACCTAATATGGCGCATGATATAAAGAATAATGAGCTCATGTTCAGATTGCATTATTACTTGTAAGAGTCCACACACTTTCCTGCCAGCAAGCTCTGTTAATACCCAATAGACCATGGTCCCACATTGCCAAGGATCTGCCAAAGGTTACATCATGGTTTTAGAGGTTGTGGGCTGCTTCTTAAAGGGGATGTTCTTCATCATCTTCAAGTCTCTTTCCTCTGCCCTGTAGGTGACCAAGGCCCTGTACCAGCATGAGTTTCGTGTTCATGGCATCCCAGAGGACATCCTGTCTGATCGTAGTCTCCTGTCCTGGTAGTGGAAGGTATTTCTTACCAATCTGGGGTCACTGTAGGTTTGACCTCTGGTCACTATCCTCAGTCTAATGGTCAGGCTGAATGTACCATCCAGGAACTCGGCCGGTTCCTCTGGGCCTGCTGCCATAGCTGACAGCACGACTGATCGGAGTTCTTGGTCTCTCTATGCCTCACTTTGAATGTGTGCTTGAGTGAAAACAGTGCAGAGTGGGTTTGGGTGGAGACACACACTGGCATCAGGTGAGCAGGGCACCAGTTCCATGCTGGCCCTACTCCTAGGGAACGTTCTCCTGATCATCTCCCTTCAGGTGGCAGGCCCTGAGGGGTTGTTGTCATTGCTGTGTCTCATGTGCCTCTCCTCCTGCCATCTCAGTCTCTGGAATAATGAGCTTGAGAATGTGTCAATACCCCTCCTTTAACGAATCTGTCCCTCATTACATTATTTTCTCGAAAGAACAGCTTGACCCTGAGCATTTGCACACTGTTTTATTTTTCCTATTTTCATTATTATTTCAAACTAGTAAAGATATAATAGACATAATTCGATCATATCTGCAATTATGAGTTTTAGTTTATTGAAAATTATATTAATTATATTTCCTTGTTAGTCCTCTAAAATGAGGTCAGTGTACATCTGCTTCAGAAAGCAGCTCCAGCTGCTAATGTAGACACTTACAGAAGCTGCTATATAGTGTTAAAAAATGTACAGCACTCATAAACTTATATTGACAGCATGTATACTATATTATGCAAGTAATGGAAAAAGACAATTAAAATCTTTACAGATATAGTTTTATAAAGCCAGTGACCCCAATACTGTTTATTTCCCAGCAGCACCAAGAATGTAATAAACAGAAGACGCATTCATATCTCAGCCAATGTCAGTCATGCAGATTACAAAGATTGTATAGCAATTTGTTTTGAGATCCAGCCACCTTAAAAGTTCTGCCATTCATCACATACAGAAGCGAAGCTTCCAGGCAGGACAGAAAGGAACCGCAAAACCCTACAGAGCAATAACTGTGGAGATGATTTTCATATGCCAAAAATAAACATGATTTTACACAAAACTACTAAAACTACTTACCATCAAATTGATCTATATATGCTCCACCCACAAAATACATTTGTTTGTAGGAACAGCTGCAATATTGGAGAATCTATAGAAAATGGGCCAGATTTGTTTGTTTTTTTAATTAAAATACTTAACTTTGGATTATCTTACCACTTCAATTCTATTTTACTGTATGCATGAGAAATGTCCCACTTTTCCATATTGCCTAGGACCAATGAACAGTTTACATGTAAAATCAGAAATGCAATGCTACATAGCCAGAACTGTACTTCAGTTGCTCTTAGACTTTTGCTAACATCCTGTAAAGCCTGTTCAACTTGGCAACAGGTGCTATGAAAGTATGCATTTGTGAGTTGAGCATGGAAAAGCCTGTCCTTACATTTCCATTAAAGCTATTTAATATGCAAGTCACTTGATCTGGATGATGTACTTCTAGAGAAACTGCCTGTTATTGGAAATTAGGTCAGTCCACTAATTCCAAATCCTAACAGAAAATGATTAATTTCACAGCAACCATAACAACAGAAGGTATTTGAATGTTGTGGATGGCACTACCCATTATAGTCTGTGCACATTATGAATACTGATCTAAATAAAAACATGGGTTTCATGGCTTATTTGCTAGCCCAGGTACCGAACAAGAATTGTGGAGTAACGATAATATAAATAGAAATACATTAGTGTTTTTCAACCTGATCTGTAGCCAACATTTAATTACTTTGGATGGTTATTTTGCATATGTCCTGGTGCTTGGAAATGAAATTAAAACCCTGATGCAGGATGCCTATAGAATCCACTGGGCTCTTATTGTTAAATTGATTATTAATTTAGCAACATTTAAAATATACGTATAATGATTATTAAAAGTGTATTTCAAATGAACAAATGATCAGATTTTTCCCAACAGATTAGGTTTAAAAACAGTGGAGTATATTTATGAAAAAAATATTTAAGCTTCTTTTGCTGCTTGCCTCATTTCTGGTATCTGTAATCCTAATGCTCTATCCTCATGAACCTCATGCAATTTAGTATCCTTTTAAATGCAGTCTGGGAAGCTTTTAAATATAAGGGATTGAAATTAGGTCACCAGCCAATAAGACAAGGACTACAATTGTTTTGACATTGAAAATCTTGTCCAAATATATCTGGGTTGATTAGCAACATCTGTGGTAGGCAGAATTTCTTGCCAAATTATTCCTTTAACAATCTCTTAATACTCTTCATAATTTAATTGGTATAGTGTGCTTTACCCCCTTAAATTCCCTAATGTATTATATCCTACAACTTAATATTCAGTAGTTGGGGGGGGTCAAACTGGACAAGTTTTTGAAGACAGAGGCGCCTTCTCTTCACAACCCATCTAACATAGACAAGTGTGATACATATTGGCCGTTAATCAGCATGTAATCATTGCTGTAAACAAGTTTAACATATTTTAGAGTCAATTTACATTAAAATTATGATACAGTTTACAGTGTTTGTTCCACAAGCTCATGACATTTTAGCCCCCAACCCAACAAATAACATGACTGATAATAAAAACCCACCTTCTAATGAGTGGTACAGCAAGTAAAGCACATTTACAGACAAGGCCGGCCGTTCACCATGTACAATGTAAATCAAGTCAAACATTATTTATTAGTGTGCCCTTGAGTGTGAGATGTGGTGGAAATTAAATGTCAGCTAAAAACAAGAATTTGTGGGGGAAAAAAATTCAATTTATGTAAAAGGTTGGTATTTACAGTGTCAGAAGCAGGATGAGGAAGGATCTCTGCTGAATGAGTCTGTGCTTTTTGTGAGCTTAAATAAATACTCTTTATGTAATATACAGTTTTTAAATGTTTTTTAGATATGTCTGATTTCAGTTTTCTGTTCTTTTATTTTTTATCTGCCTTATTACATTTGAACGAAGAACATGCTGTCCTAAGACCAGACAATATTTCTTACTGCTAGGACCTAAGACTAAGACAAAAGACTAAAACCATGCTAAACATTAGCCAATTACTGCAGTTAAAAAAATAAAAAATTTCAGTAATGTTTATTATTTTATATACAAAAACGATTTCTTCAATGTAGATGTAAATACACACTAGACATAAACATGTTTTAAAAGCAGTATTTGGGGAACTACAAGAATAAATCATATTCTGTCTATTTTGTAGAACATGTGCATGGGTTGACTACCTTGTGATCATTCAATTAATCTGGATGTTGATTGTATTGTCGCTTTATTCTTTCTTTAGTTATCACAGGTCTGTTTCTTGTTCTGTCATTTTCCACCGTGGACATGCATCCACAACTCACCTGAATTACATTTTTGAAAGTTTAATTTATTACCCCTTATAGTCATGCGTGAACACATCACAGCACTATGTGAACAATGTGAAATTCTTCTGTCTGCATTTTAACCCATTCATCTAGTGAAGCAGTGGGCTGCCACCTATGAGGGGGATTCGAAATGATTAAGATAAAGTTTGAATAAAGTTTCAACCATGGTTCTAGAATTCTCTACAATACTTTATATATTCTTGGAATCTGGGTTTTTACTTATTCTGGAAATATGAAATTTTACCTTGTTGAATTTTATTATTTTCTATACATTACAAAGTATTAAAACTCCAACACAGCATGGACTGTGGAAAGAAAAGCTATAGCATCTTGCGAATGGTCCATTACTTTATTCCTCTTCTTACACTCATCCATATTTCTGTTACACTTCAAAATCCCTCTGATTTGTTTGGGACTGTAAAATATAGGGTTGAAAGTGAAGCGTTTGGCTCTTAAATTCTATAAAGTGTTAGGGTGAGAATCACACAGCATGATCTGCCGCCACACTACGGCACAGGCGACTGAACTGAATCTCGGATTTATTTCACACTTTCCACACAAGCCAATTGCCGCATTTATCGTGTTCACGAAAGATACAGAGAACCGAACACTTCATTGTAACATCAAGCCGAATAATAATAGCAACTCCATTCCATGACAGTGGCCTCATCTGAGTCAAGCGAAGCTCCCAATTTGTAACTAAGATTCATGACAAAGCCTCTTTCACCAAATATACTTCCATTTCCACACCTGGTGCAGAGGAGTGGAAAAAAGTAAAGAAAAGAAAAGAAAAGAAAAATGCTTACGGTGGCAAAACCCCAGGGCAATATATGTCCAAATGCTTTCAACAAAAACCAGTCAGGCAATACACTGATACTCAATGAGCAGCGGGAGCCACATGCCTTTAACATTTGTAGGAATATCTTCCAGTAAAGGATTAATGTCTCCCTCATGAAATCATCAAGCTGTTCCCTTTAAAGGGCGAATCTCATACATCTCTTTACTTTTCTTTTTTAAACTTGCTGTGTGTAAAAATTGTTAATATTTCAAAATACTCCACAGTCCATACAATTTAATGAAAGTAAAGTTTATATTGAATTCATTGTTTTTGTAATGTCATATAAACCAAATTTACCCATGGCTGTCTGTTCTGCCTACATGAGTTTGGTGCTGCCCATTCAAGAAATAAGGAGAGGTTTCTAAGGCATAATGTACTTTTCTCAAACTGGACAGAGAGGATTTATAGATTTTTTTTTCTTGAAATGCAACACAGTGACACAAACATCCTATTTAACCCTAAAGGCAGCTCAAATGGGACTGTGTTTGATACATAAACCCACAGAAGTGCCATAAATCAAGGGCGTACAACTCGGGTCCAGGAGAGCCAGTGTGCTGCACATTCTGGTAGCTTCAGACATACTAATTATATTAGATTAGATTCATTTGATGGACACTTTTATCCAAAGCAACTTACAATATGAAGAAACCCTCATATTGTGAACCGGGTGTGTGTTGAGCAGGGGAATCAAACTGTGCTGCCACTGGCCCTCATAACTAGACCCCAAGAAAAAAAAATGAAGCCAGAAAAATGCAGGATATATTCTTGTTGCTATTGTCAGATGTAGCCACCAGCTATAGGATGATAGGATATCCAAAAGTTCCACTAGCAAGTGGCTCCCTACCACTGCATTTAAAGAGTCACTGGTGTGAGGAGAAGGGCTCCCTAGCACTTAGTTCAAGCGAAATGGCAATGGGCAAACCCATTCACATGTAGCTATTTTCTGCCACGGTCGACGGGCATCTGAAGGATTTCCTGCTGTAATAAGCCGCTCTCTCCACAACATGACAGCATGTCTACATCAAAGTGCTCCACAGAGACTGCTGTGCCACAACACTGAGTATCAAAAGGGCATTAAGAGGCCACTTAAAGAAGGACTGATGTTTTTCAGCCCTAACCAGCGCAGACCCTACTAAATCGTACTAATATTCATGCTAATAGGCTAAGGACTACCCCACCAGTTTTCCCATAATGGGCAAATAAGCACTACAGACCGCCCAGAATGTAAAACACTGACATAAAGCCAGTGGGAAAATATGGACAGTACGAAAGAATCAGAAGACAAGTAAGGACTATATTACACCAACATTACTGCCAAAAGCGAGTACCGTTATTTCCTAACTATGAGATGTTAAACTTGCTTTTAGCTACACATACACAGGTACAAGATGAATGTCCTTTGCGTCCTGCGTTCTTTCAAAGCATAATTAGGTCTTGTCCCCCGAAATTACCACGATGCCCCTGTGAGATGAAATACCAACACAGCCAACGGAGGCAGTGACATACAGCTCCGGAAAAAATTAAAAGAGCACTGCAAAAATGTTTCTCAGGTTTTATCTTTTATAGGAGCAAATATTGAACTGAACAGCTTTGCCTTAGTTTTTAGGAACTGCAGAGACAATATTTCTCCTAATTTCTAAATAAAAATATTGTTCTTTAAAGCAAAATTTTAACCAAACAAAACTGCAATAATTACATTTAACAAAATCGCAATAATTAAACAAAATTGCAATAATAACATTTAATGTACTTCTAGTAGTATTTTGCCATCCAACTGGTTTCATTGTGAGAGGAGAGTGCTGATTACAGCAGTGTTTTTATACTTTTCCAAATTAAATAAGATGTGATTCAGGTGATCACTAATCAATACCTCATAAAGCAGAATGAGGTGCTTGTGTAGGAATTTAACAGTCACTGGCATGTAATGGTTGTCACTCATAGAGATGCTGATTTAAAAACTAATTGCAGTATTTTTTTTCCAGAGCTGTACTGTCGGCAGAAAACACCTTAATATTTGACCTAAATAGAACATTTTAGTGACTATTTTAGTGACATACCTTTAACCTGTACGCCGATGCGGAAGTACACATCTGCTGTACTGAGGTAGCGCTCCACCAGGATGTAGTACCATTGCTCCCAGGACAGCAGTGGCACCTCCAGCTCACAGGGCATGTTCTCCCTGCAGTCCACTGCGCTGGAGTTGTGGACTGGTGGAGCCCTGGCCCGCATCTTCAGCAGCACCGGACAACTCTCACCACTTCTGTTTCTGCTGTTACAGTCCACCAGCTGGACCTTCACCAGTGATATGTAGCTGGGAATAAACACTCTGTAGAACAAACAGGAAAAATGTTTAAGATGAATCTCCCAGTATGCCATCAACAAAGTTTTCAGTCCCAACGGTTTGCCAGTAATGCAGTTTGATTTGATCACCTTTAACACGTTTAAATCTACCAGATGTTATGGTAGGTGTATGGTTGCACTGCTCTGGGTGAAACAGGTGTAGCATGTGGAATCAGAGTTTTCTGTGTGCTATCACATTTTCTATTCTTTTAAAAAAAGATGCACAAGGCTGCGTTTATTATTGGATGAACTGTGATTTTCTTTGTGGACACTCCACTTTGTGGAGCTCTGTGAGAACATGACTCAGTAAGAGTGTATTTTATTGTGTAATAAGCATTGCAGAAAAGTATTTCTTGCGTAATCCAAATTGCAATAAAACATAACTGAAATGTGACTTCGTCCTATTTGTATGTTTTCTGGTTCAGAGGTTTTGTATGCAACCCAAAAAACACGTTTCTCCTTTTGTAAAATTCTTCTTCAGGGCTGAACAGTTACAAAGACACTGTGCAATTGGTTATTCCAGTAAACGGTTACAGTCGGTCCAGAAAATGTAAGCTAGTTTTACTGAGATGTGTATTAATGTTTTTTAAGTTGTTTTGTTACTTCCTCTCATCTGCCTGACTGCTCTGTCTTGTGCTTCATTCAAAAAAAAATTCTTTGAGTGGGGGACTTTTGCATCACAAAAATAATGAATTCAAAATGAGCTGTTTTACAGATCCATATGTAAAGAGTCCAAATGGCCTGAAGAATGAACTTAACTTTAACGATGAATATCTTGATATGGGCCCTTTAACCTGTGTGCCCCCTGACACCTTTTGCGGTCTTATGGGGTTCTTTGATGGTGATTTGAACACAGTTTTCGGTGTGGACACTAAAGTTTGGATATTGTCCAGTGCAGTTCATTCTATCATATTCAGTCCCATGCATGGAAGTGCAGGCATAAAACAGTGAGAGTGAACTGCCTTTGGCATGGCAGAGAGTAAATCACTATCCTCGGGAATTCAAACATTCTTTTCGCACCACTATCCAAAAGCCAGCAATCTTTGAGCTTTGAAATTTTAATAACCACACCATCTAGAACACTGGAGTCATTTGATATTAAATTGGTATCTGTGCAGACTAGAGCTTCTTTTGGATTTAGTACTGCTTTCTACTCTATTTTAAATTCAGGAGCATTCTTTGGTCTTACAAGTGCATCCTTAAATCACAAGCAGTCCTGTGTACGACATATCCTATGATATAGTAGGATTAACTTTAATTTTACCTACAAATCAAAAGCCATTGTCTTTATTTTAGTTGCATACCCACATTCACTTGTATAGATAAAAAATGTGCAAGGGACAAAAGCTTCGTTGGCTTTTAAAGAAGTTTTCCAGTGTTTTCTTTTACTACTTAACTTTTATCTTCTATGTCTGTACATACTGCTGATTATTGCAGACTAAAAACCCTTAACTGGTAAACACTTTGTACTTTGTTTATGGTTTCATTAGCAATGGGGAAGACTGCTTTGCAAAATGTGTTGCTGGCTAAAGGGAGATCGCTAAATAGCTCCTTTGATGACATCATAATCCTTAAATCAAAGTACTTACTTTATGACTCCTTGTAAAACGGTGATATAACTAAAGTGTATTTTAATTGTTCCGCATACATCAAAGCATAATTTTAGTTAGATCTACCTTATGTAGCATTAAACTCTGGCTGAATCTTACATGGGCCGATTCCTTATGTACTGTGCTATGTTTCTTTTCTTCTTTTCTTGTACTATTTCTTTTCTTAATATATTTCTAGTCTGAGTATATTTTATTATATATTCAGGTATTTTTATTCTGTATTGTTCTGTCTTGTCTGAGTGTGCAGTCGTGATGTGAACAATTTCCTCCAGGATAAATAAAGTTTTCTGATTCTGATTCTGATTCTGATGTTTGTTGGGAAATTCTGCCTTCTACAAGAAACACTGCATTGTTCAATATGGAATAATTAACATGTGGCTGAATCTCAAGTGATTCTTTATACACTGCACTACATATGGAGTACTGCCCATCAAAGTCCACAAGATCTTTTAGGATGTGTTGTCATATCTGTCACCATGATGTTAACAGCAAATCCAAATCCTGCAAGTTGCAAGACCTCCATGTATCAGAATAGTTTGTCCACCACACTCCACAAGTTCTCAATTGAGATCTGGGGAATTTAGAAGTCAAGTCAACACCTTGAACTCTTTATCATGTTCCTCATATCATTGCTTACTTAATTTTGCAGGGTGGCAGGACACACATCTTGCTGAAAAAAGCCATTTGGGAATACTGTTCTATTTGATCTGCAACAATATCAAATGTCAAAGTAACATCTACATGAATGCCCCAAAGTCTCCCAGCAGAACATTGCCCAGAGCATCACACTTCCTCTATCTGCTAGTTCATCCCATAGTACACATCCTCCCCAGAAAAGCAACATACAAACCTAAATGTGCACATAATGTAAAAGAAAATGTGTTTCATTAGATTAAACCACATTTTATTGCTTCATAGTCTATTACTTATGCTCACATGTCCATTGTAGCAGTAGACTGGTCAGCATGGGCTCTCTGACCTGTCTGTAGCTTTCATGGCTCCATATGCAGCAAACTGTAATACAGTTTATGTTGTGAAACCTTACTGGGATCAGACCAAATGAGCTAGTCTTTCCTCCCCGTGAGCCTTGGGCACCCATGAAACTGTCACGGATTCACCAGCTGTCCTTCCTTGGAGCACTTTTGGTAAGTACTAACCACTGCACACCAGGAACACTCGCTGTTTTGGAGATGTTATATTCACACTCTGTGCTTCGGTGTGTTCTCATGAGACAGAATGGTCACTTTACACCTTACTTTACTTGTCTAGCCAGCGAAATTTGTCCTTTGTCAAAGTTGCTGTCTGATCCTTGCACTTTTCCTTTTCTACTGTTTCCAACACATGTGTTCCAATGATTAACTGTTCATTGGTTGCCTAATATATCCTTTTTACAGGTATTACTGTAATGAAATATTCAGTATTTTCTTATTCTTAATGTAGTACATGTAGTACTAGTTGTCTGGGAGTTCAAGTTATCCATAAACATGAACCAATTATGAAGCCTGATGTTAGTTTCCACTCTCCTTTTTCATTCATGACACAGTTTGTTCTGTCTCCTCTTTTGTAGTTTGGTAATTAAATAATGTGAACAACACATCAGGCACCTAATCAGACAGCACACAATTTATTCGCATGAACCATGAAGAAGACTCATAAACACGATACTTTGAATTTAAACTGTCTCTCTAGAATCTGCTCCCAAACAAAATTTGCTCAGGCTTAATGATGTATCCTTATTTTCCAATTTTCTGCATCATTATGTTTATTTCACAAGTGATTAAATAAGCTCAATTTCTGAGTAATACTTATTCCGATAAAAACTTCATTTAATTGTCCATTGAGCCTTGGCGCATAAGACAAGACTGTAACGCTAAGTAAGCATGGAAAGGCTGTATGGGTTTATCTCTTTTTCTTGCAAGCTTTCAGTGGCATAAAAAGGCTGTTCCACAAATGGAAAGACTACAGCAAATTCAAAGACAATACAAAAAAGTCACGTTTAGGAGTGAGCAAACGACCTTAAGTATAAACTGAATAATTAGTTATTTGAAGTGACTAAGAAAAATAGAACAGAAAGAGAAAGTATACACACATACAAAAACCTGGTAAACCCAACGGAAAAATGACTTGATTTTTTAATACTATATTCACCTCCATTTATACCATGATCCAATTATAAGTCACTCTGGATAAGAACATCTGGTAGATGTGGGAACATGCTGTTCTGAACACTTATTATTGGCAGGGCATTCACTCCTGGGCCTGTAGTGACTGATGATTTTTTCAAGTTCACCTTTATTTATATAGCACATTGTCCCACACAAAAGGTCATCCAATGTGATTTACAGACTACATAGTAGATTGCATAATAAAATATAAATTGAATAAAATAATGGAAGAAATAAAAGAAACGAAAGAATACATAGAAAATTGCTGAAAGAAATTTGAAAGTGCATATATTTTAAAAAAGGTGGAAGAGAATAGTGCAGTTTTTAGCAGCTTCTTAAAGCTACGGTTGGTACAGATCTGCTATTAAAGGGCAGTTCGTTCAAGCAGTGAGCAGCATAGTGTCTAAACACCATTATGGCATGTTTCATTTTAGCTCTTCTCACTGCATATCTTATTTTATTCCTTATTTTATTTAACTCTATGCCTCACACTGAGTCGACTGCACCTTAAATTTCATTGTCCCTTGAAAGTGACAATGACAATAAAGATTTATCTTATCACTAGCTGACCTGCTCCTACAGATCTAAGAGACCTACCAGGATTATATACCTCTAATTGTAGTGCACCCAGATGGCTGCAACATAGTAACTTTTAGTAAAAAATAGACTTTAGTAAAAAACTTTAGTAAAAAAACTTTCTTTTTTTTTTGTTTTCATATAGACAACCTATCAGTATTTTTATCGGTCGTTGATCTGTTATTTACGGATACATTACAGGCCATTCTAAAATTCTATTAGTTCTGGATAAATCAGAAATCAGATTTTCAGCTCTAAAAATCTAGTATAAATAAATGTATAGTCCTCTATTTATTTGTTGAGGACAATGGCCCAATATTACTGTGAGGGTCAAACGTATAAGAACCTTTCTTTTCAGTTTCTAGGGTGATTCCCTTGTCAAAACAAAAAAAGTTTGTACAGACGAGTCAAACACATTTTATTTGTTGGCCAAGGTAATGATCAATACTTTGACAATCCAATACATTACATTTCTCCTTTTAAACCATTCTTCAGTAAAACAGTTTGTGTTTCCTGGGGAGAGTAACATTTCTTCCAAATGTGTGTCGTCTGTGGATTGGTCCAAATTCTTGAGAGCACTTTTTCTCAAAACACATTTTCTGGGGTGAGAAATCATTAATGCACTTCTATGAATATAACTGTAACTGTAACATAACTGTAACCTTTTTTTTTTTTAATCATTTTATCATTTTTTATATATTTTTTTTAATTTATCTACTTTGTTGTCTCTTTGTTGCATTTCTCTTTATCACCTTTCAGGACTTACATAAAAAAATGCTTAGTGTGTAATATATTTAATTGTAAACTGCTCGACCACCTGTGGTTACACTAAATGTTTAACATGGGTTGGTATTTGGCGAACTGACTTCATTGTAAAACATTATTGAAACTTTAGAAATAACGTTGCTTGCTTGTGCACATGAAGCAAGGAGTGGCAAGGATAGCATTTGCCACTACTTCTTGTGCATTGGCTGATTATTTATTCATATGAAGGTGCCAGAAAGAGAGTTTCACACCCTCTTCCATTTCCAGGAAAACTTGGTATACTGTACTCATTTCATTCTTATGCCTTCTCTGAGCTGCTTCTAATGTTCTGCTTCTAAAAAGCGAATTAATATTTTAACATTGTAACAATAGAGAACCAAAGTAGAGAGCAGGGATTGAGGATGAGGTGAAGTGTGTGTGTGTGTGTGTGTGTGTGTGTGTGTGTGTGTGTGTGTGTGTGTGTGTGTGTGTGTGTGTGTGT
>JBBPCW010000039.1:7934828-7945168 GCA_037974425.1 Phenacogrammus interruptus | reverse complement strand
GTGTGTGTGTGTGTGTGTGTGTGTGTGTGTGTGTGTGTGTGTGTGTGTGTGTGTGTGTGTGTGTGTCTGTCTGTCTGACAGTCTGAAGGGTAGCGATAGACTGTTGTTAGTATGCTGAGCGGTGCTGCAAATAGCACAGGCATCTTAATCAGCTTCATTGAAGCTGCAGCTCTTAAAATAGGCATCAGACCGATTTTTGTAGAGTGTACCTGAGGAAAAAAAGAGCCTCTCCACAGCATCAAATCGAGGAGAAATCAATCCTTCCCAGCTGGGCTCCTGTCTAAGTATATTTGTGTGCCTTTATGTGCTTGTCTTTGTGGATGTTTGGACATCCTGTCACTGTTGTAACAAAACGTCTCAAATGAGTCTGCAAATACCAGCTGCCCTGAAGTGTGAACATTTCATTGCAAATGGACGCATGAAAATGACTTTGGATATAACCTGCTTTACGTTTACATACACTAACATTCTTTATTTTACTTATGAGATTACCTACCAGGGTAGCCTAGTGGTTAAGGCATTCGCCCTGTGATCAGAAAGTCTGGGTTCGATTCCCAAGACTGCTAGGCACCACTGAGGTACCCTGAGCAAGGTACCGTCCCACACACTGCTCCCCGGGTGCCGTGTTCCTGGCTGCTCACTGCTTCACTTGGTGAATGGGTTAAACGCAGAGGTTGAATTGTGTGCTGTGGTGTGTTCACGTATGACAAATGGTCACTTTCACTTTTTGGAGATATGAGGTTGACATGCTTCTGCACAAAAAACCCCCAAAAAGTCTACTCACTTGTAGAGAACAGATCTATTGTGGACTGGGATCATCTGTTCTATGAAGTAGCCAGGGTACAGCACCGAAATCCCAATAAGCCTCTGGACTATCAGCTGAGGTTGGAAGAGGTACTGACATTCTTCATGAAGACCCTGAAGAACAAGACACAGAACAGAATCAAATGGTCATTCAAACTGAATCGGGCTGAAAAATCATCACCAGCGTTTGGCTGTTAATATGCACTACAATTGCTAAGAAAAGAGCTCCTTCTGGGACTGAGATACCGTCTCAACTAAGGAGTTATCTTGAAAGCATCGCCTTTTATAACTGCTATCCATCAATATGCTGTGTGACAGCTCCTTTGCTCTTGGTGCTCGGCAGCTCACACCTCACATTGCAGAAAGAGATCAAACACGAGACACACAGCCAGTGACACGCATGATATTTATTGCGCACGCACATCAGAAAACTACAAAGGATAGAAATCTCGGCTGTTATACAACTGTATAATAAGAACAAACATGTAAATAATGTTATTTTGAACTTAGTTTCAGGTCACGAAATCCATTTTTGTTTGCTACATTTGCAATCTTCTTGAAAAGTATCTTTTCTTCTCTTCTTTCTTGTGAGTTGTATGCATACTGTTAAATATTATGCCTTTTTTGCACTTAAATATCTCAGATATGGAGAATTCCTCTTATTATAGACCTCTGATGCGTGTCATGTTCACTAGGATTTACTCAACCTCAATGTTCTCTGTCTAAAGTTGGCACTGATCCTCATCATTGGCATTGATCCTCATCATTGCTAACTAAGCCTTAAAGCTAGCAGAGATGTATAGGCCTTTTTTTTTCTTGTAAGAAATTTGCCTTAATCCAAGCATTCCTACACTTAATCAATAACTAGCTTAGAAGCTGAATGTGCTCCTGTAGGTCTACTGTTGTATAACTCTGTTCGGTGCATGTGAAATCAAACCACTGGTGTCCTTTTATATTTCAAACACATACAGAAAAGGAAACAAGTGTTAACGCTGCCAAGAAACACTTTCAGTTCTCGCTCCAGGACTGCCTGTATCAGTTCTGCGACTACAAGAAACAAGATCTGCAGATGATGTTCGCATTTTGTGGGAGCCGATGGAGAAGGATCACAGTGGGCCTGGAATGCCTAGTGATCTATATTAGTTGTGCAAGCTATAAAAGGCACGTTCATTTCAGCAGGAGCCAGAGGTGTTGCGGGCTCCAATTAAGGAGCAGATGAGTTGCTCAAATTTGCGAGGATGAATTTTCACAGGGAGACTGCACGGTGGGATGAGGTGATGGAGGAAGAGAAGAAGAAGAGAGAAGGAGGTTGGAGGCAAAGGGAAGGAGGGTGTGCCCAGGAGCTTGTGTTATTTATTATGGTACACCCTGCCAAATTACAATGCAGCATTTCATCATTCACCCCCTGGCCTCTCTCTCGCAGGTACCCCTGCCCTCAAAGACATTCATCACTGTCGAGTAGCTAGCAACCACTTCCTCCTTTCCTCCTCACCCCCACCCCTTCTTCCCCCTCCTCCTCTTCCTCCTCCTCCCTTCATTCCATCAGTTTTCTCCAAGCCAACGGTACCCGAGAACAGAAATTCTCTCCATACGTCTCCTGTACACAATTACCCAGAACCCACAGGTGCAAGCAATCCAGTGCCCCGGCAGAAAGAAGGAACACCTATCTATTTTTCCATTGACTCCCACTGTCACGGTTCAGAGGACGGTTCGATGTAACAGGGGTTTTTGTTGCAATGTGACATACTGTACTTTTCACCCGCAATGATGGGAGAAAGTTGGTGGGGGTGCGTTTGATTCTCCCATACTCCATACCTTGCAGCAGTCCTGTCAAAGGCCCCTTCCTGCAAATCACCTGCGGTTTCCTATCGAGGTCACTCAGCCATGTTATTACTACATAAGGTAGTGAACAAGCGGCTGATTTATCGCCGCACCTGTCAGCTCAGCACGCTGAAACAATAACACAGAGAGTGGCAGTCCATGGCAACTGCTGCCAACTACTTCCACCGCTCAAACGACACTGTTCAAGGAATCAACAAAGAAAGGAGAAGAAAGAACTAATTGGCTTGCGGTGGTGTGCAGTTAATTATACAACGCTTTTCACGGCCTCTGCGGTTATCTCGTAATTAGATCTTCATTAATTCTTCAACACAAAAGCATGCAGAATGTATTTTTTTAAAAAAAAAAAGGCAAGAGATCAACAAAGGCGATTGTGTTTGTACAGAAAGCTGGAACATGTGCCATTGTTTCCTGCAGTTTTGGAGAACATGCTTTAACAATGGCCAAGTACCTGGTTCACTGTGATTAAACTCTGTTGCTATTGGCATGTGGTTTGTTATTCACCTCATCATATGTGTGAATGACATCCTGAACGGCTAATTCTTCAGATCATTTCAATGACATTTAATAACACCATAAGTATAGAAGTGATAAACCACATCAAAGGAATTCATAGTACTTATATAGAACTCTATGGTAGGGTTTGGAAAGCTTAACTTATTAGTGATAACACAGAAAGAGTTCAGGAAAGATTCAGGTACTGTCACGGCTCGGCCATTGGCCGGTAGGGGCCACTGTTTTGGTTTGATTTTTGGGGACTTTTATTTTGATTGTAATGCCTGTTTAGTGTCACGTGTCTTGCTTTTCACCTGTTTTGTGTTTGTTTCTGTGATTTGGTTTTGTATTTAAGTTCTGTTTGTATGGACCATCGCCTCATTTTCGCCTCATTACGCCTCGTTTCACCTCATGTTTAGTTCACAGCCTTGTATTCAGGTATCGGCCATCGTGCCAGGTTTTTGTTCACATTCACGTTTTGCTTAATAAAGAGCCTGAAGTCATGGAAGCCTGCCTGCCTTGTCACTGTGATCCCAGGGGTAAATCATGGCAGCGGGTTAACCCCCACTGTCGTGACAGGTACTATGATACATAACTGAATTATTCATTATGTCAATTTTAGCTGGTGCATATTAGTAGCTTCTATTTACGTGAAATCTGTTAAAACAGTCCTTAAGTGAAATGACATGTTGATTCCATATATTCTAAAACACTGTTCTATGTTACAAAGTGTTCCATAACACTGGAGTTCACCTGTGCTAGCCTTTTGAAATACTGCAGCCAACTGTATTAGAGTGTTATTTTTCTACATATAGTCCTATTGGAAATGCACTTTAGCACATAAGCTCCTTTCACTCATAGTTCCTTCAGTTGCCTTGGCATGCTGGAGGGCATTCATGCTAACGGTGATGAAACACATTCTCATTTCATTACAGCCTATTTTGTGGATCTGCTTCGCTGAGCAGGTGTCATTGCCCGGGCCATTTGCAGAGCCTTGCATCGCTCATTATCTCTCGTGTATTATCAAGGTCTAATTCGCTCTTGGCTTGATTAGCGGGCTCATTCATTTTAGTACTAGCCATCTAGCAATCACTTATCCTGCCAGCCACCAGGGCTAAAATAGTCTCAGCATGTGGTATCTGTCTGCTGTGTAATGGCTGAGACCTTGTGTGTGGACCTGCAGAGGACAATTTATTGTCAGCATGGTAACAATTGGGTGGGCTTCCTGTTAGTGATGTTTTGAATTCTGCATTATTGCTATGCTAATTGGCATGTCATTGCCAAAGCAACATGGTGTAACCTGATATAGAAACAAGTAGAGAATTCCTCACGGATTCAGATTTTCCAGTTGATCACAGCTTTGTCTTTATATGTAGAAGAGGAGGTATTCATTTGATTTTGGTGCAACATTTTTACTGTGCATACAGTCTTGTCTTGCAAAAAAGAATGGTTTACTAAAGTAGTAAATAAGCAATGAGTGTCAAATGTATATAAAATATGTACAGCTCTGGAAAAAACAAACAAGAGACCACTGAAATAGTTTTTAAATCTCTGTGAGTATGACAACCATTCAGTGCTGTGTCTGTTCTGTTAAATTCCTACACAAGCACCGCATTCTGCTTCATGAGGTACTGATTAGTGAGATGTGACCAGGAAATATGTCAATAGTAATTATTACTTTTAGTGAACAATTCTTTAAATTATTCCAGTTTTGTAAACACTGCATCATTTCTCTTATTTTGATGATTTCCTTTCAATGTATGCTTTAAATAACAATATTTGTATTTGGAATTTATAATGAAAATATTGTCAGCAGGTCTTAAAAGGCAACGCTGTTCAGTTCAATACACCTATAAAAGATAAATCTGAGAAACTGAACATTTTTACAGTAGTCCCTTATTTTTCTCCGGAACTATCAAAATGAATAGTTATATCATATCAAAATGAAACTAAACCCTAATCTTCTACAGGTTATATCTAGTAGGCGTCTTGGACGGCACAGTTGCCCTCCTTTCTGTGTATCTGAGGCAGTTGATTTCTGATGTGCTCCTCAATAAGCAAACAGAAAAACACATCTGTCCTCAAATCAAAATGGCGGAACGGCGCTGACGGCAGGGTAATAAGGATGGAAAGGGAAGCGAGAAACCACTGCCACCATTAAATAACAAACTGGAGAAGGAGCCCCATCTGTTGTTTGTGCATGGCTGCATGCATAAAGTACAGACACAGCTGGTGCTGAAGAAAGCAGACATAGCCTTGCTTCGAACCTCCAAGCTCCCTTCCCCCAAAGGCCAATGTCCTCTCCTAGCCTTGAACTCGCATTATCGCCAAGATCTGAAATATGTCAGCCTAAATAGCATAGCATCCTCTGAAAACCTTAACTGGATGCTCTGATTGGGTAGTTCAACTGTGTTAAGAGAAACTCACACAGTACAGAGCCCATAAGCCACCACGCATGTCTCTGAGGTGCTTGTTTGCTTTGCTTTTGCTAAAGCTGCTTTTTGGAAAACATTGTAGTACAAATGTCCACATCTGTATAAGGGACAGGGCTGGCCATGGAGAGCAGCATTTTGCAGGTGGTCATAGTATACTTTTAGTCTTGAGTGGGTTACAAAAGAACACCCCTCAGACAAGTTTGAGTATCATTGAGCGATACCATAGAAAAGCCATGTTAGTTCCCAAATAACCACTTGCTGAGTTTGAAGATCCTTTTAAAGGTTTAAAGAACCTTGACCTAATGTAAAGATTATTTAAGAATTTAAGAGCCTTTCCAGAAACTTTTACATTGTGTGGGGATTCGTTAAGAGGGTACCTTAAACTCTTGACAAAAAATCATAGAACCATTCACTGAAGCTTTCTTTAGGGAACCCAACACGGTTCTTCCTTGTCTGTCCGTAGGCCTTTGTTGAACCTACAGATAGTACTAAGAATTATCCAAGAGTACATTTTTCTATTTTCAGCTGATTTTAAGGTAAAGAACAGGAAAATGTATTAAAATTATACCCATATAAAGGCTTGGTGTCTCATACATAACACTTTATTTCTTATAGTGTAAGGTGCAGGATATACAATAACATTCCGCGTATAGTGTATAGTGAAAAAAGCAATGTGGTTATAAAAAACAACTATTTTTTAGTGTAACCCTAAATATGCCCCCAAATATGCTTCCAAAACACTTAATTTGTAAAAAAAAAAAAACAACTCTGAATAACATATTACCCTTAAAGAAAATGTAAAGGTAAACCCGTATCTGTACTGTACAGTTTACACTGAACTCTGTATACCCCTGTATAGACTGTACTGTAATTAATGCATGCCCATTTTCTTTGGTATGCGCTGTTGTTTTCTTTTGTATAAGCAGGGTAAATATAGTAATAAATTATTTAATTTACAGTAATAAAAATAATTTAAGAAGAACAAAATGAAAAACACAAGAACCAGAGATGCATTAAACGGCAGCATCCAATCAGCAGCAATGAGAAATAAATAACGTTCTCGAATTGGCTACTTCATAACCTCCCACGCCCCCTCGTCCTTGTGCTGGTTGTTTATGTTTGTGCTGAACAGCAGAGGCTCAATCTGTTCAGGTGTGTCTGAATGATGAGAATTTCTGTAGTTTCCGCAAAGGCGCAGGGGTTTCTGCGAACAATTATTAGTCCAGATCTCAGAAAAAATGTGTGCAGTGGCTGCTGAACATCTTATAAGTGGAGGTTTACTGTAATATGGAATTCTTATACAGGAAAGACCCATATTACTGAAGCATCAGCTCCATCCTGCTATGAATTACATCCTACAAGACATCCTACCAATTCCATCAGTGTCACATCAATCTAGCAATGGCATGGACAATGCTTGCAAACTCCAAATTCTGCTGCATTCTTTTTAACTGCTGCCAGAATGGGAAAATTAGGACTTCTGACTTGTTAGGGGGAAGTGCACTGCCTGAACAGCAGCTCAAACACAGAACATCCCCACATTGGCTTTTTTCAGTCTTTTTTTTTTACTTAACTGCTTTAGCCTAAGTGCCACCTTATTAAATGTTATTGCCATGCAGCGTGGGTCCTGTAATAGGGTAGCCTTCCCTATTGTCTCCTTCTTGCAAACACTATTAGAGCATGCCCTGAATCAAGACAGGATCTGGAGACCCGGGAGCTTAAGAAAGCCTAGGGGCTTAAGGCAAACCTTGCACCCTGATCAAACTTTATCTCTGGATCAGTGAACCTCATCCTCATCTTAACCATTACCTAACATGTCTTTTCAAGAGATACATTTAGGTGATAATGTCAGCTTTGCTCACTTTAAGAATCTGCCATCATTTATTGCTGGATGAGCATTCATAGTAACTAAGCAGTCATGTGCCCACTTTCAGATTACAATTCAGATCCCAGATTAATCAGAGTACCAAAAATATGAATGAAATTTGACAAATATTCCCAGTCATATGGTAGATTTCATAGTTTGAGATGGAAATTTTAAACTTTGTCTACATTGTAATATATCAAAATTGATGCAACATTGAGATATTACTTATGGAAGGAGAAGAGGACACGCAGAGCCCTTCATCGGACAGATAATCTTTTAACATAAAATTCAGTTAGGCTAAATACAATGCATTTTATTTGATCTGATTCCCTTTAAGTTAAAGGGTCAAGTTAATTCAGTCAAGTTAAGTAGGTGTTTATCATTAGCAAGACCCTTAACCCCAAGTTGCTCCAGGGAGACAGCCCCCTGTAGTTAGGGAATGGAAGTCGCTTTGGATAAAAGCGTCTGATTAATGCCATAAATGTAACATATACAAGTAAATGTGTATGTGACCAAAACTACAAACACAATACCCAGTGAAATGACAGGACCAAAGAGACAACCATACAATAATTTACATGCAATCGCAGGAGCTCAGATAACCATTTATTAAATACAATCAGGCAGCAAAGTGAGACACAAGAAGCAGACAGCAGCACAGGCTCCTAAATAGAGTTCATAATCATAACACAAAACACATGGGCAAATAATTCTAAATGGTAATTGCAGACTTGATAATACTGTAGCTCCAGAGATCCAGCCCAATGCACAAAGTATAATATCTACTTGTGGACAGCCTGTTCTACAGGATGCAGAATTTTCACAGCAGGATCACTGCAGTCATATAAGATGAACAAACACTCAAAGACAAATAAAAGCACCTGGTTGATATGAGGGAGAAAGGGCGGCATTTCCAGGTATAACTGGGTTTAAGCAGGTGAGTGTAATTAGGTACAGGTAATGCTGATGAGAGAGAGCAACCAAAACAAAAATAAACTCAGAGGGACAAAGAAAGCTCAGGCTAAGTATTCCAAAGACTGGGATTAGTATCTTAAATGTGTATACAATATTGTAACTACATTCATAGATTATTTTAAAACTTAAATAATGTGTGTACTGTTTTATTGACTTAATTGTCATAGTTTCCTTGTCCTGCCTCTGCCCACATCATCTCTTCTCTTTACCCTCCTACAAATGAGTGATTCCACCTGTACCTACAGTAACTTGTTCCTTCTTCGTCTCAGCTGCTTTATTTCTATTGCATAAAGCCACTAGTGTGATTTAAAGTACAGATCTTCATGGAATATTAAAAGGCAGAAATAGTTACAGCTTTGGGCTAATAATGTGTCCAAGTTAGGAGGAAGTGTCAGGAACACATCTGCCCTGTGGATGGCAGCTAATTAAAAATGCAAGTGATAAACAAATCCACACTTAACTGAGAGTTTTCGATTTTTTGTGTGTGGCGTCTACCCAAAACGACCATTGGTGCTTCGAGTTGAAACTGCATCCCAAAGAGGCTGACAGCTCCCAATTAGCCTTCAGATCCAGGCTAAGAGTCTGGTTAGCAGGAAACAAACTGTCAGTCCATAGACCTTCTGGTCACTGCTAAATTCTCACTGCAGAGACGGCTAGCTTATACATGCTGCCATAATTTGATTCTTTTCAAACCCCCCACCATTTTCACCCTCTCGCTCTCCAACCTCCCTGTCCTTACCCCAGCCATCTGCTTATGTGACTGTGTGCCCGCCGAGCTGCCCTCTGATTAGCCGCAGAGAGACTACCATGGAGCTCATCAGCAGAAAGAACAGAAACTAACATTCCCCAGCACTGCTGTAATGATTCACCTCCATGTACTATTGTACCGTGCATCAGTGGAGCTGCCACAGAGCAAGCTGTTGTTTGTCACAGAGTTACTCGAGCCAAACTGACTTGGATAAAAAGACTACTTTGATGTTTTCTTAAATACATTCAATTAAACATTCACATTACAAGGGCACATACACATATGTGGACACACACTTCAGTTACATACTTTACCACATGGTACCATTCAAAATGCCATGACATCAACGTAAGCCTAATCTCGTGGCTTTTTGAATAGTACCCTATGGTAAAGTATATAAAGTGTGTAACTGACATTAATCTACATACACATTTATAAAGGCTAATTCCAAAAAGCATCTGTTGCCATTATACTTTCTAGGGAGAAACTGACTAAAGTGATGCTTGTTGGACTAAACCTTTATAAGCGTTAATGGATGTTTTTGTCTGTTGCCGTATAAGACTTGAGTAAATGTTATGGATACTTATGAAGTGTTACCAATGAGTTACATAGCAATTACTGAATAATTCATAGCAGTTACAGAGTAATGTGTTCTAAGAGTAAAAACTGAATGACTGAAGGGCCTGCATGGCAGAACTGACTAATCTTTTATGCATGCGAATCCAAACGTTAGAGATGGCAGTTCAAGTTAAGCCCTATTTGAGCTAGATTAATTTTACCCGAGGAAGTATTATGGTCTATCTACCAATAAGATCTGCGATTTTAATCCACCATGATTTCGCAGTGTCTGCAGATAATAATGACTGCACGACCTTCTGTAATTGGCTGGAGCTTCCTCAGTAATAGGAGTCCCATTCACTCTCCTTTAACTAATGCAATAACAAAACCTATTAAAACACACAGCCATGGCACCTGCCACAATGGTCTGGGTGATGACTTTTCAAACTACCTGACCATTACACCAACAAAGTCGCTAATGACATTGCATTGGAGTGCTTATTTGTGCTCATTCATTCTCTATGAAGTCAGGCACTGATGTTGGCCTGGCTCACGATCTCCATTCCAGATCATCCCAAAGGTGTTGGATGGGTTTGACGTCAGGGCTCAAGTTCTTCCA
>JBBPCW010000039.1:7893386-7910128 GCA_037974425.1 Phenacogrammus interruptus | reverse complement strand
ATTTTGTAAAGCTGCTTTGTGACAATGACCATTGTTAAAAGCGCTATATAAATAACATTGAATAGAATAGAATTGAATTAACTGGGCCACTAGCTTGTACTCATTGTCAGCCACATGTTTGTATGTGGTATTTTGAGGAGACAACATGTTGCAGTGGCAGCCGCACTATATTTGAAACACAGTTTGGAACTTCCTTGCTTTACTTTTTTCATAGGTTTACAGCACAGTTGTGTAAAAGCAGTTGAACACTTACAACAAAAGTTACATCCATGACATTATTTATATGAACACATTTCCTCTCACGTTCTATTGCAAAGCAGCTTACAGGTTAACACTGTGCGTGCTGTAAAGTTGTTGATTTGGCCTGCTGGGGAGTTGCCGTACAGTGTCAAAATAAACATGTATGATATGATGGTTCCATCTTAAAAGAAACATTTTTGATTCCTTAAAAACATTCAATTAACTGCTGTTTGGAGAATCATTTTATAAATGAGATATATCAGTGTAAAAAGTTTAAGGAACCTCCACATTGCCTTTTTAAAAATTATTTGATACATACACGCACACAAATACACAAATTGAGAAAACAAACAAAAATAATATTCTACAGTCAAATTAAACATCCTCCTGTCAAATTACCTGCAAACTACCTTAAAAACTTTTTTGAAACCTACACACTTTCTTCATTTTTGGCCCTTTACTAAAAAGTTAGGGTAACTCGTTTAATTCAACCACTTCAGGACCACAGACAGCAGTCTGGTCATGGGTCTGCCATTTGCTGTAAGGCAGCATTGAAATGAGCGTTGAGATGAGTATATTTTATGTGGTAGCAGTATTTTAAATCAATCAAACTTCATCCGTTCACATCTATATCCCCAGAAGCCTTAGAACTGGTTGCTAAGGGACTGGACCACTTTACTACTATCATCACTGTGGCAACAATCAATTTACCTTCACATTCAAGATCAAGTTACTAACAAGCAAATGACAGAACTTGGTAAACTTCATCCCCTCAAAAAAACAACCACAGAACCACAGTCTTCATGATCATCCCTCTCATCTCACACTTTATGAGCTGATTAGCTTTGTTGATGTGCTCATTTCCTGGATCTAATATTATGCAAATGAATGGCATAAATTGGGCTGTTCTTGTGATTGTCAAAAACAGCATGGAATGCAGATTGTGTTGCAGCCTTTAATTGAAGAGAGGGTTTTCTATCATGGTTTCAAAGTCGCCCATCATAAAGATTCACACGCAGCGCGACTGGTCCCTCAGAGAGCATATGATAGGAATTAGACTCCAAAAGCCCAGGATGATATCTTAAAAATGAAAGACAAAACAAAATAACATCTTAAATGTAGACAGGCAGCTCAAAGAGCTTAACTGAGAAGAGCTTACATTTCCAGTGTAAGTGGAAACAGGTCATATTACATGTCTGAACTATGATTTCAGTCGTTATATTACTGACTACTTACACAACTGTTCAAAAGTTTGGAATCATTTGTTATCATTAATTATGGTTAGGAATGGTTATATGGTTCTAAAGATATGAGAATGGTTATAGGGTTCCTTCACTCCTGACTGTTTATTTATTCGTTTTATTGAGAACACCAAAATACTTTTAATATGTTTTTCTTTCCAAACACCAAAATGTTTATTTATTTAATTTTTTTTGTAAATGATTAACAATATACTTGGATGATCTTTTTGCAGCACTTCCATGAGAATTTGCATTGTCCTTTGCTCAGCACTTCTTAAATCACAGCTTTCTCATTTCCCAACTGCAGTTAGAAATATTAGATAGACATATTTGGTGTCTTTGGCTTTGCACTAAATCCAAAAGACTAATTAAGCTGACAAGTACTTATCACTAAACATGCATATCTAAATCATCAAGAGTCAAGTCATAAATATCTAAAAGAACTTGCTTATGTGGCTTTTGTCACAAAACAACATGCTGTTTTCTGTTTAAATGGATAAATGTATGGACAAATGCAAGCTTTAAGAGGGTTGCTGCTCCAAATTTTAGACTATTTTCATGTATAGCAGTGTATCAGAAAACATTTAAGCAAGTCTTTTCGACACTACTCCTGTTTAAAGGAAGCATGTGATGATTCAGGCATGGAGTTTAGTGAACGGTGGAACATTATCCCTGTAATACCAGCTGTCTTTTGCAAATGTTCTATAGGAATGTGTAAAGATTACAGAGCAAAAGATCTGCTCATCCTTGCAGGAGAGAAGGGCAACACTTGACAGAAAGATCTACTAAGGCCTTTGGAGTTCCGCTACACTCCAACTCCCTGGTTTGTGCTGGGCCTAATTAGAGTTGTCATGGCTGGTCTGGCACTAAGATATTGATCGCAAAGCAGTAGCGTGTGGCTGCTTCCCCACTTGCCCCCAGTTCATCCTGCTGCCTCGCTCCCTCCCCATGGCCCTATCTTTCCTGTTTTATCTCTCCCCAGCACATGACGGCAGCCTTGCTTAATTACGACTCGTTATGGCGCCCCCTGCCTGTTTTCTGACAGCTGAATCGACAGAATGGGCAGCCAGACCCATTTGTTATCACAGCGGTGAAGGGACCTGACGGTGGTGGTTGGATGAGAAGGAAGTTAGGGGTGAGTTGAGAGAGGAGAACCATGCAAGATGACAGAAAGTTATGAGAGGTCTTCATAAGGTCCTTTAATTAGTGACTTAGCGTTACGTGATGTTCCGCTGCAGTTGTGGAATCACTGAAGCACTTCAGGTTTAGGTTTGTCACAAAATTACCCACTATTTTGGGCCATGGTACTGTTTTTTATGGATTCTGCCCTTAATTAATACTGTCAAAAACAGCACAGTACTGGGAACAAACACCATTACGTTCCAAGTGAAAAACCATGTTGTTATGATGTGGTAAACAAAAATGCCTAAAAATGCCTATTTTTATAGTGTAAACCAAGCTCCTTAATTTAGCTCCTTAATAACACCTTAATTTCATTTTCATTTGATATACAGTAATAAAAATACAGGACTTTAAAAAGAACAAAACAAAAAAACACAAGAACGCTTGAGACGCTCCACGGTGGAAATTCTGGACTGCAGCATCCCAGGGCAGCAGCCAATCAGCAGCAAGGAGAAATAAACAATGTTCTCGGAGTGGCTACTTCCAAACCTCCCGCTTCTAAGTACAGGTGACTGTGACGTCCAGGCCTCGTGCACCACGTCCCCTCATCCTCATGCTGGTTGTTTATGTTTGGGAGTGGCACTGAGCAGCAGAGGTTCATTCCGTTCAGGTGTCTGATTGCCTTGTTAATCGCCGCATGACGCACAAGGTCCGGATGCCACAATCAGCTGTATTCAGTGCGGGAGGTTCAAAAATCTGCAATGGACTAAAACCGCAGTTGGGATTTGAACCAACAACCTTCTGATTGCAGCGGCAATGCTCCAACAACCTAGGCACCTTGTAATTAATATCAGCTCAAATTGTTTGATGGGCCATTTACACTGTTTGTAACTCGGAGAGATAAAATGTAAGAGAGGCCTAGAAATAAAAGTAGTTCGAAAAGGAGTTCTTATGTTTCACGAAAGAATATTTCAGGAACACTTTAAAGGACTGTTTTTGTAACAGAGTTGTGTGAGTGCAAGAACCTTGTCCCTCTAGACTTCACAGGGACATTTGCTGACTGCTTTACAACAGCCATGAATGATCACTGTTTAGTGAGTTTGCACGTACTGAATAGAAAGCCAAGTTCATTCATTCATTTTCATTCCTAAGTCATTGGTTCAAGTTCAAAATGCATTGCAAGTGGAACAAACATAAAACTTGAACAGGACTTATTATTTATCAATTATTTAAAGTAGATTTAAGTAGATTCCCATCCATTTTTATCTAAATTAGGAACATCTAAATCATTTAGCTAGCATATTGCCTCTGTTATCAGCTCTGTGGGGCAAAACTAATGACGGTAGATGCTCCTGAACATTGTTAAACAGTCAGAATGAAATGAAATACTTTGTGTTTGGCCATTTGTCTTTGTTCAAACATCTTTTCCCATTTTAATATAATTTATATCACCAAGGTATTTTAAATTCTCACTAACATATCTTGCTTCAGTCTTTCAAAGAAGGGATTCCTTTGACATTGTATGGGGAGGAGTGGCTATGAGATGTGGTAGTTTTACCTAGCCCAATATCACAAACTTGATTCCATGTCTCTGTTTGCTATTTCTTTACATTTATAATTTTCTGATAGGAGTTATGATATGGCCCAAGTGTCCTGCCACATGGACATTGACCCCAGGAGTGTGAAATAAGTGTTTACAGAAAATGAGTGAGTGAGAGATATTATAATATATCTCTCACTCACTCATAATATTTATAATATTATAATTTTACTTATAAAAAAAATTTACTTAAAATTATAATATTACTTTTACAGTATTCATTGTACAGTATCCATATCCCCAAACCTCTAAACCTAGACACTGCTTGAACACAAACTCACCCTTTGTGTTCAAACTAAAGAGGTGGCACTCAGCTTTTCTCCTGGTTGCTTAAACTGAGGAAAAATGAGTAATTCTTCCAATATGTTTGAGAATTATGTTCAAGAACCTCACTTTGTGTAAGTACAAACACTGACTGTGAAGCAATAAAAACAATATCTAAGTAAGTAATAGGATTAGGCAAATCATCAGAGCAATGTCTCTCCCCCTGTTTCTCCTGAGGTAAGCTATAAAGCTGTCAAACAATATTCTGTCCATGGGCAGGCCGTCCAAATTGCTTCGCTCAAGCCCCAAAGACATCATTTTCATTAGTACTCAAGCTGCGACACAGCTGTGCATGTTGTAATTATTACAATATATGCCCCTAGAGTTATGTCTGACATTATGAGTAAAAAAAAGTTTCTAGCAAACTTTAGACAGAGATCAATCTTTATATCGCACTTCCGAATATGTTCTTCCCCTCAGGTAAAGGTCCTATCTATGTCGTCATACTTGTTGTCTAGTTAAAACTGAATTTGGCTATTAACTTTTATAACAAACTGAAGAAATATTCAGTGATTATTGTAAACGAAAAGAAATTATGGAAGCAAATGTTGCCATGACAAGAGTGTCCCAAGGCTGAAATGGTGATGAGTGAAAACTATATGCTATATATAGGGGGCAGCTGGCAGCATGGTGGTTAGGGCGTTCGCCCTGTGATTGGAAAGTCCAGGTTTGATTCCCAAGACCGCTAGGCGCAGCTGAGGTACCCTGAGCAAGGTACCATCCCCACGCACTGCTCCCCGGGTGCCATGTTCCTGCTGCCCCCTGCTTCACTTGGTGAATGGGTTAAATGCAGAGGGTGAATTTCGTGCTGTTCACACTGTGTGCTGTGGTGTGTTCACGTATGACAGAATGATCACTTCACTTAAAATATGGTCAGCCAATACAGAAAAGTCTGGTTTTTTTACAGTAACATGTTTAATAAATATAATAAGTGAAGTAGGTTTATAAAACAGTGATAAGGACTAGTATCAATTAATAATAAAAAGCTCTTCGTCCATTAGATGGGGTCAAGATTGAGGTTGCGCTGGTTTTTTAACAATAGCGACCATTTCAAACTACTCCTACTATTCGTATACTAATCTGAAAATATTTTCATAACCACAACAAAATGAGACCACATCTTGCTTGGCAGCAACACTTCTCTGAAATACCTTAACCTTTTTACTCATGGTGTTTTCATTTGTAGGTCACAGAAGTGTACAAATATTAGAACAGATGGACCATAACAGAGAGTCCCCTTACCTCTATATGCCAAAGGCATAACTAACTATTCAGTGAGAAAAGATTTGCTGTCACTAGCAGCCATAGCTCCACCACATGCTCAAGGACATGCTTTCGTTGTATAATGTCGCACATTTAACATGGGCCTGAGTTATTTCAGTGCATTGAACGGTAGGCAAAAGCAAGGTCAGCTGTTAATGACAGCAAGCGGATTCGAATTTGAAGCATGTTGTTGGTGCGCTGGTAACACTACCCTCCATCACTATTATCAGAGGGCGTAGCACACTAAAAGTGGCCTGTAAAGGTAAAGAAGGACCAATAGGATCCTTCTGAGATGATGTGAAGGAAATGAACAGGGAGACATTTAAGTTAAAAGAACATTTGGAACAGTACAGGACTATTAGTCAGCTAAGTGGCATGTTATAGAATTCATCCCGTCATATTGCTGCTTTAAATTTCAGAACCTGCTCTTAAGAAGACCTTTTTGTACCTGCTCTGTATTCTCAAATAACTGAGGTATCAGACTGTTCTTCCATGGTAAAGTCGCCTTTTTAAAATTGAATCCAAGTTTTAAACCTTGCCACCAGTCTTTGAGGAGCCTCGCTGAGAAGTGGGGACTTTTGATGGTATTACTGGTAGTAGGGATAGTAGTGTAATAGCTATAACCGGTATAACAGCTTTCTTTTCTTTACACAACATTTTGGAGTCTCTGTGGGAATTCATCCTGTAGATACAGCATAGAAATATTTTATTGATTATCAGAGTCTGAATGATCTATTATTTTGAAAAGAATGCCTATCTCGGTTACATGATATAGTACATTAAAAATATTGCCCACAAGCTAGCAAAAATTGTAAAAATAAATAAATAAATAAATAAAAAATACAAGCAAAGAGAAGGTCTGGCTCACAATCTCCATTCCAGTTCATCCCAAAGGTGCTGGATGGGGTTGAGGTCAGGGCTCAGTGTGAACCAGTCAAGTTCTTCCACACTGAACTCATCCATTCATGTCTTTATGGAGCTTGCTTTGTTCACTGGGACACAGTCATGCTGGAAAAGAAAAGGTTCTTCCCCAAACTGTGTCCACAAAATTGGAAGCATGGTGTTGTCTGCTGAAGCATAAGATTTCACTGGAAGCCCAAACCCTGAAATACAGGTGTGTCCCAGTACTTTTGTCCATATCGTGTTTACTTAGCTTTTATTACTGGCTCTTTTTGCACACACAAGGCAATCACTCATTCAGTTTGACTGACAAACACTTTTGGATTTATGATGTTCAGCCAGTTTGAATTTCAAACCAGCTTTTGATATCACAGACTATGTACTACTGTGGGTCTTGTGTTTACTCGTGCGATGTCCAAGGAAACACAAAAAGAGGGAGGAGTTCTGTTGCAGCCCAACAGAGAAACAAGAAGCCTCCTCTGCCGAGCATCCTGCTTGCTAATGTTCAGTCCCTGGACAAGAAACTGGACAAGCTGTTCGCACGGATTAAACACCAAAGGGACTAAAGAAAATGCCTGGAGCCCGACAGTGCCATCACACTGGAAAGCTTCACTGTTTACCAGCAAGACAGGACGAAGGACTCATTCAGGTCAAGGGGTTGAGTGTGCTTTATGGTTAACTCTTCATGAGACATGGATGTCTGGGTCTTGGAGACACACTGCTTGCCGGCTGTCAATCTGCTGACCATTAAAGTTAACCCCCCTAAGGAATTCAGTTCTATAGTTCACTTCCCCTCTCAGCTGTTTATATTCCAACACAAGCTGGTAGATATTTGGCTCTCGACAAACTGTAAGGGATTATAAATGGTTTAGAGAACACAAACCTAGAGGCACTGCTGGGTGTTTTTGTGTTGGGAGATTTTAAGAGTCATCATAAAGAAGGTCCTCTCAAAATACTACCAGCACATTACGTTTCCTACCAGAGGTGATGAGACACTGGGCCGTTGTTACACACTTTTCATGGACTGCTACAAATTCCTCACCTGCTCTGCTTTCGGAAAGGCAGACCATTGTTCCATACTACTGCTGTCTACAGAAAAGCAAAACTTAAACAGGAAAATCCTGTTTTCTAACTCTATAAATGGGACAGGGAGACACTGTGGTAGGTTATATAAGCAAATGCATTGACTATGTTGTTCCTAAAACCACCATCTACACAGAAAACCTGTGTAAATGGTGCTAAGCTCAAACCACAGACCTCTGCTGTTAATTCAGGTGACTCTGGCATCTACACAGATACAAGAAGTCCATCAGGAAGGCCATAAAGAATTACAGGGATAAAGGTCCAGTAGAGTCCAGTCCAGAGCTTGTGGAGTGGACTACTGTGTCTCTCGCAGATGAGGCCAACACCTTATGCTCATTTCAATACAATCAAAAAAGAACCCAATATATGTCTTCAAGTGGGCAGTGAGGCTGTCCTACTGATCTTATAAACAGCTGATGTGAGAGGATCCATCAAATGGGACAACCCTCACAAAGATAGACAGTAACCAGATGGTGTTTACCAACATCAGCTTTTCCCTCAGACAGTCTGTGGCCCCAACGTCCTTCAAGGCATTCACCATCATTCCTGTACCCAAGAAACCAATGGTCTCCTGTCTGAATGACTACCACTACCACCCTGTCGCACTGACATTAGTTCAAAATTCACATCTGTTCCTCCCTCCCTGACACCCTGGACCCCCTTCAGTTTGGTTACAGGACAAACAAGGCCACAAAGAAGTCATTGCCTTGGCATCATACACTGCCCTCACCCACCTGGAAAAATGACTGTGTTGCTAAACACAGGTTCAACATCAACATCATCATTAAGTTTGCTGACAACACAACCACCTTGGGCACTGAAAATTACGAGACAGTCTACAGAGGTGAAGGTGCTAAATAAATAATGCAGTTACAACAACCTCACTCTCTCTCAACAACAGTTAAATTAAGGAGATGATAGTGTACTACAGGATGCAGGGGGTGGGGGGTAGAAAGGGTCAGCACCTTCAATTTCCTCAGTATGAATATCACAGAGGACCTCTAATGGACCCTTCGCATGGACACTGGGGTCAGGAAAGCTTCATGCATTACAGTATGGTAGGGCACCTGCTCTGCCAACAGCTGGAAATCTCTACAAAGAGAGTGTTGGAGGCAGAATGGTATGTTTTGAAATATTAAATTCAACCTTCAAGATTTGTTTATTGTCAAGACAACAATATACTTAATATTCAGTGTATTGAAATGCTGTTCCACACAGGCCCTCCATGGTGCATTTATAAAGAATATCAAAAATATTGGGAGGGTACATTTATTTCTCACACACCTCTGAAATGGTTGAGGTGGCACTGTGTTCCTGCTAAAAATCCAATTGAAAATCAGCTAGTATGAAACTCAATTTAATCACAGTGTCATCTCGCATGTAAAATTTATGAATCCCTGGTGTACACTGAGTTTCCAGGACTTGGCACCCCTGCTGAGTTAATAAATGCCTTTTTATGGAGACAGAAGCAAACGACCAGGGAGTCAGGGAAACCATTTTCTAGTATAGTTAGGCACACACTGTCCCAGAGTAGCGAGTCAGCACAGTCATACAATCCGCATCAGCATTAGGCCTCGGAAAAATGTGTCGTTGAAAGCAGATATATGCTTTGCACTCCTGAAAAGCATTGGAAAAAAAAGCCCCTCAAAGAATGAGGATGGAAGTCCAGGTCTACTCACACTGTCACATTGCGGTCAGGACAGCTGTCTCCAAAAGTGCCTCCTTGCTCCTTGAAGGTAATGAGGTTCCAGACGGCCACCACGGTGTCATCAGGCACGTTGAAGTGGAAGAGCTCCACACTGGCGAAGGAGCGGAAGGCATTAAGCTTGCGAGGCGTCCGGGTGAAGTAATCTGTCACAAACAAGGAATCTGAAGAATGAGACAGAGGAGAAAATAAGTTGGTTCAGTCGCTTGCAAGAGGAACCCTGTAGACATTTGGAGTCCTCAGCTTACTCTCATTATTCCTGTGGAAAGTAGCAGAGATTGTATCTGTCATGGCAAGCTTAAATTTGAGTCATGAGCTAAAGTTTTAGCTCCGCTAGAAAGCAGTCACTAAGTTAGCCTTAGTTATAGTTGCTTCGTGTTCAATGAATTAGCAGGTTAGGCTACTTGTGGCATCCCACCACCAGCATTCATGATGTGAAGTTAAATAAAATCAATAGTTTACAGGCAATTAAAGGCAATTGTTGAAAAATCCTTTGTTGGCCAGATGAAGATGAACGGTTGTTGTAATGGTATCATTTGGAGTGAGAGGAGAAAGATGGCTCCGTTAGTTGTGTAAGAGTTATGTGAGAGTTGATGTGCTCTGGTTAGACCTCCCTTCGAAAGCCTTACTGGTGATTTAATCAAAGCTGACCCTGGTTTGCGTTTGGCTCACTTTCAGAAGAATACGGGCTCTATGCAAAATTAATTTTGCTCCTCTCCCCCTCAGCACAGGGCCAGAGAGGAGACACTAGATGACATTTGCAATCTGCCTTAATGAGCCGTGCCTTCCTATGGCCCCATCGTCATCAGCAGGTCTAACGGCTCACAATCTTCTCATGATTTGCAGAGGGGACACATTTAAACCCCTGCTGTATGCCTGCTTTATACAGTATTCATGGAGTCCCTTTGTGTTAAACACAATGTATTGCTATTTGTCACCCAAAGGTCTGTGTTCTCAATAAAAGCTCCTGTTCTTCATAGTTATGAGACCGGAGTGATTTAGTGCACTGCAGTTTAACCTATTTCTCAGACATGTCTAAGGGCTGAAACAGGCTTGGCGTGGAGCATCCCAAAACCATAGGTGGCAGCTAAAAAGCAATAAAGCACATCTGTACAGAACATGATAAAGGACAATAATATATCCATTGTTTAACTGCACTAGGCTTTCTGATTTTAATGACCATGATGTTGTCAGGTTAGCGATTTACTTTAGATCAGCGGTCCCCAACCTTTATTTGGTCACGGACCGGTTTAATATCAGAAACTATTTTCACGGACCGGCAGATAAATATAAATATACGTATTTATACAAATAAATGATACACATAAAAATGGGGATATTTTAAAATACAATAATAAACGTAAATCCAGTGTGTACTCACAGCTTTATTAACAGCATGTTTATAACAACGAGCCGACAACAACATAACACCCGGAACATCTACATTTTTTTTCTGTGCAGCCCGCGGACCGGTACCACGTGACCCACGGCCCGGTACCGGTCCACGGCCCAGGGTTTGGGGACCACTGCTTTAGATTATATACTGATTTGTAATCTTTGTACTTCATTAACTGTTACTAATCCATGCTCACTGTAATAAAAAGTCAAAATGACATTTTTTACTGTTAAATTTGCAACTAAAGCTTGCCAATTTAACCGTAAAGTGTATATATATGGAATTTCCAGTAACCCTTATTTAACATCATGCCATTAAATACATGTACAATGCTAAGATTTCCAAGTGTATTCAGGAACTTCAGCTTTAGCATAGACAAAAGCCTTCTCCACCAACAGTTAAAAGAAATTGTATTCAGACAATAATACTGAATAATCGTGAAATAATAGTGAAGTGCATTAATTTACACCAGGCATCGACTGCATTTTCACAAGGTGCGTTCTTTTTCTCTTTTTTTTTTGGTTAACTTGCATAATTTACTTAACCATTCTGGTGTTCTATCCCTGGATATCTGTACAGTCGTTATCATTCCTCTCAACCCACCACATAATTCTCCCTTTTAAATTCAGGCCAGGTTTTTAACCTTTTCTACCGCACTCCGCTGAGACCGGCCCCCAAAAAAGCATAGGCCTAAGCTGCAACTATCAATAGATGGAGCTTAATTGGCCAGAATAGCGTTTATCCGGCAAAGCTAGCCTCAGGGGCTGGAGGAACATGAGGATGCTAAAAGCTTTAGCCAAAAGGCAAAACAACCTCTCAGCCCTGCCACTTTCACAGGCTGCTTTTGTGCTCAAAGGTTGAAATCTGTGCCTTGATGGGCATTATGCAGTCGTTCCACATAGAAGATGTTGTTCACATGCATATGGGGCAATTACAGCGTATGGGGAGGGGGGTGCTGTGGTGGCTGTAAAACTCTCTCGGGAGAAGTCTGCTTCCAGCCCAGCGAGGGGAAACTGCTAAAGGCTGGAATCACTCATAACCACCAACATATGCTAATGGCCAAGAACTGAACCAAGAGGCAGCTCTGCAATGAAACAATCACAGACACTTGGCTGTGTGTCTGTGTGTGGGTCAAGGGTGTAGCCTGAGGGGACCTACTCCTCTTCATTTGGAAACCAGCCACTAGATTTCTGACTGCTCAAAAAAAAAAGATCATGTCATGCCAATGAATATGTTAATAATGCATTTCCTCTTGTGCTCTTATAATACAGCACAAACCCGAAGGGGCTGAGTGATTGCATCCTCATGCATTTTCGTACCATAAATAACGTCACCAATGCACCTTTTCTGATCAGCAGTTTCAGATGGCTGATAACACCATGGCAGTGTTTACAATGATGCATGCTGTCATCAGCTGCAGACAGCAATAAGGCATGGAATAACAGTCAACACCGATATGCAAACACTGCACTATTCGCATGGATGTTTCTGCAGACTGTGGGAAATAAGTGGAGCTATGCTAATTTCTACCACAGGCTAAAAGGAGTTAAGTTGACTGTGGTAAAGGAAAGTCTAATATCTTGAGAAAATATAAAGCAATGAAAAAAAGGTGTTTGTGTCTGAGTGAGGGTAAAAGTGCCTTCAGCACTTTGAGGGGACCCATTTTTTGACATTCTATGGCCATTTTTTAAACAAAAAACTTTTATTTGAAAAGGGGGAACAGTAAAAAATGATTAAAGATGTCTGGATCTGGATTAGGTTATGTTGGAGGTGCAGATGTAACATTATTTATCTTCTCTACTGCTATAAAAGTCAGAGTAATTAACCAGCAATGACAGGAATCTACATTTTCTTCCACTCTCAGAGGTTGATGTTATGTGTAGGCAGAGCAGCATAAAAGTCAAAATACCAAAACAGATTTTCCAGAACAACGTCAGAGAAGAGGCACTTTTGAAACATCTGAATGGACGATAGAAATGTGTGAAGATGCAGAACACACTCCAAGTTTATAAACCTCCGCATGTTTAAGTCCATCACCTGCCTTAGATTTTGTCTAGAACTGCAGACAACCATTTAGTTTTAGGAGCTTATCTGCTAAAGTACAGGAGCCAGTAAAACTACCTTACAAACATCAAAATACAAAATGTGTGTGTGTTTGAGGGATTAGTGAGAAGAAACGATGGCTGCTGTATTATAGTTGCATTCAGACCCCACACAACTCTCTCTCTCTCTCTCTTTCTCTCTCTCTCCTTTTATCCCACTCTTTCTCTGTCTCTCTGTCTGTTTTATTCTGTTCATCTCCCCTTTAATTTCTCTCTCTCTCTCTCTCTCTTTCTCTCTCTCTCCTTTTATCCCACTCTTACTCTATCTCTTTCTGTTTTATTCTGCTCATCTTCCCTTTAATTTCTCTCTCTCTCTCTCTCTCTCTCTCTCTCTCTCTCTCTCTCTCTCTCTCTTTCTCTGACTCTCTCTCTCTCTCTCTCTGACTCTCTCTCTCTCTCGTTTTATCCCACTCTTTCTCTGTCTCTCTTTCTGTTTTATCCTGCTCATCTCCCCTTTAATTTCTCTCTCTCTCTCTCTCTCTCTCTCTCTCTCTCTTTCTCTCTTTCTCTGACTCTCTCTCTCTCCCTCTTTCTCTGACTCTCTCTCTCCCGCTCTCTCTCTCTCTCTCTCTCTCTCTCTGTCTCTCCTGTCGGCCCCCTTTGCCGCTGTTATTTACAGACATAACAAATCAGCCTCACTGACACTTTTATTAAGCTGATGGACTCTCAGAGGTATGACCAGTGCGGATTCTTCATCTGTGAGCTCAGACAGCCTCAGCATGTCCCACTGATGAGCTCCTTGCACAAAGGCCTCAGAGTGTGCACCAAATTATAGTCTGAACAACAAAGCAGACAGGCAGACCATTTGGTGCTGTGCTTTCTGCAGCGCTGCTACTTCAAAGTAGCAACAATTAACATGCATGCTAAATTTTTCAATAGAAACGTAATGTCAGGTTGGCCACGTACAAGAACAGCTAATACACATTTGGACACAATTATTGAATATATTCCAGCATCTTAGTCTCTGAAAAACTGACCATATGCCCAGCTTTTATTTAGACAGCCTCATATTTGTCCCAATACAAAGTTCAGTTAATTTTCTTAATCCCTCATTTTTCTTTATTTTTTAACATGTGAAAGCTGAAATGGCTCAGTGTGCAAAACAAACTGTATCACACACAAATAAACAGCTGGATGTTATAAACACCTCAGTGTAGCCCACAAGAAATTGACCCCTGGTAAGGGACTGGAACATGACTAACACAAAATACAGACAATGAGTGTAGATCCAAAGTAACTAATGAAATGCCTTTGTGTGAAATATACTCCCCTCTACTCTGTATGAGACTGCATGGACAGCGTGGAGACCCAAAGGAACACGCATGTCTTTTAGGGGTGAATCTTGTGGCCTGCCACTGCCACACACTCTGTCAGGCCAATTTGCCCTCCTGCCACTCAAGAAGCAAGGTGATGGCAGACTTCTGACTGTTACATGTGTTGATGTGACACAAGCACCACTCAAGTGTCAAATTAGGTGACCCCTTAGGCTTGTCCACACTCCCAGGCAGACATTTCTCTCTAATTTTTAAAGCTACCACAATTGGGCTTACTAATCTAAATGTATGCTCAACTATGACAGTTTGAGATATTTTGAGAGTAGACAGTTGAGAGCAGCAAAATCAACAGAATAAAAGCTACACAGCAGTATAATAAAAATATAGATATGGTAACATCTTATAGAGCCATTGTGGGACAGCTCATAATAAGAAATAAGAAATTTTTATATTGCAAATTAAATTATCAGACAATTCAACAGTTTTCAAGCACTTTCTTTGAAATATTTACATGAATTTCAAATTATTGTATATAAATATGTGGACAATGCCATGTAGCCCTGTCCCCTGCACCCAGGCCAAAGTTATTCAGTACTGCTACAAGACACTGGCAGAGTTTTGTACTCCTGTTCAGGCTCCATGGATCTCTCACCACTTTCCAGTATTCCCATCCGTTTCCACTACCAATATGCCACTGCCACCCAGATGACGTGATCATCCACTCAACCAATTTGGCATGATTGTTCCATCTCCAAGAGGTCCTCTTTGAGTTCAGCTTGGGCTGATTAAGGCATGGTACCTGTGATTCTCACTGGACAGCATTCATTAAAACTATGGGAAAAGAAAACAGTGGCCATTAGGGATTTCCCTGGCCTGCGGTGTAAAGACAGGTACGTGCCTTTCTAGTGTTACAGGCAGTTACAGGCAGTTTGTTCCCAACTTCTCATTCTATGTCCACCCCAGGGGTCCACCCTAGAAATGCGGTGACCCTCTCAGGGGGTAGAGGGGGTGACACTGGGCCTATAGCACCTCCGTAACAAATGGCATATACTCTATACTAAAATACGAGTGGGGTGCTGAATGGACAGCTCCACACAAGCGCAGCAGAACACTAAACAAAGCTGCGCCATTTTAGCTCCTCTGTTGTGGATCAGTGGCCGGCATGTAGGGGGGCTGAGGGGGGGTCCCACTTGACGCAGTATGGCTGGGAGCAGATACTCATAGCCTGTACTTCCTGTAAATGTGGAGAAAATACAGAATAAAAGGAAGCCGCCACAGAGAGGAGTGATCTTCCTGCCACTATCTTTTCTTATGCCTACAGATTTGAGCCCGTAAGATTTCACCCACTCACCCAGATGCAACCGGCCACCTCTGCCTCGCCTCACAGGAGCCTCAGCTCCCCCACCCACAGTCCCGCTCCCTGACACCCACACTGCCTTGCAATTTGTATGACTTAAATGAGTTAAATGAAAACATGACAAATGAATACCTTAGTATTTAATTATTCAGGCCAATCGTCGTAACTGAGACATTGAGAACATGAGATGTAATCGTTCTGCGATGTTACGCAAACTAATTACAAAATTATGTATAACAGAACATTTAATGATGAAATTACTTTTGTGCAAAATAGCAACCCTATTAATTCCTCCTAATTGTGATTACTTTATGTCAGCTGAGGTTTAGATATCACATTAACTCAATCTCTTTCATGATGTTCAGCATCTCGTGTCTCAGTCTTTTCTTAGCTAAAACTGGAAGTATTAATAAAAGTTCAGACGTCAGTCCGGCCACATGCTCTTCATGGCTGCTTCCTGTCTCTTCCTTTTCCCACGCTGTAATTAAAGACATCTCAATGTTTTAATCAGCGGCTGCAGGGAAACTTTGAAATTCAATAGCGAAAGTAGGGTTACTAATTGAATGGAAATTGAAGGGAGATGAGGCTCCGAGGAGAGTGCGAAGGCTATTCATGTCTTCATTTTTCCCCCACCAGCTTTTCAAGGCTGTAACGCACCACTCTCAGTGGAACAGGCCAGCGATAAATCACAACCCCCTTTTTATTACATTTCTTGTCAATATCTCGCACGCAACAAAGTTTACCGCCGCTCAATACAGGTGCCCTTCTTTTCAATTTCAGTCTGGGATTGAAGAGCATTAAAATTAATATGAACCCCCCATCCCCCCAACCCCCACCCGCCTCCCTGGCCCACCACAACCCCCCTTGCAGTCACGTTCTGTCTTCAGCATTGATGGCAGATCAATAATTGATGATGTCTCTCTCTTTCTCCCTTACTCTCTGGTGTACAGGCACATTTTCCAGCACTTATGAGGCTTCCACACACAAAAAATCCTCACATTCAGGTCACACTGTTGGGTCATATCCTTTCATTTTCTTTAGAGCACACAGTGGGTTTTTGTATATGTATGTGTGTGTGTGTGTGTGTGTATGTGTGTGTGTGTGTGTGTGTGTGTGTGTGTGTGTGTGTGTGTGT
>JBBPCW010000039.1:7854002-7865259 GCA_037974425.1 Phenacogrammus interruptus | reverse complement strand
CCTCCAAATGTTCTCCCAGATCACTTTAATTTCATTTGGAACTCAGTTTAATACATTACCCTTAAAGAAAATGTAAAATATTAACCCAAATACGGAAAAGTCAGGAACGAGAGAGAGACAGAGAATAAGAGAGAGTGAGAGAGAGTGTGAGAGAGAGCAAGAGAGACAGAGAGAAACAGAAAGAGAGAGAGATACAGAGAGAGCGAGAGAGCGACAGAGAGAAAGAGAGAGAGAGCGAGAGAGAGAGACAGAGAGAGCGAGAGAGACAGAGACAGAGAGAAAGAGAGAGAGAGAGAGATGATCGCACGAACAAGAGAGAGACAGAGAAAGGGAGAGAGAGCGAGAGAGAGAGACAGAGAGAGCGAGAGAGAGACAGAGACAGCGCTCCGGAAAAGTCACGAACGAGAGAGAGAGAGAGGCACAGAGAGAGCGTGTTTTATGAAGTGTTTTAGTATTAAAAACTGTACAGCTGTCCAGACAGCTATGGTATCACATACAGCATGCATCATTACCTCTATGAAAAAAAGAAGAGCTTTCTTTACATTTTTTGAAACCATTTAACAATATTACAATCTTAAAAATATGGAATAAAAAACTTCCTCTGGAGGCCCTACAGTGGAGCAGTGGATAGCACTATTGCCTCACACCGATAAGGTTAGGGGTTTGAATCCGGGTCCTGGACATAATAATGGTTTTAGTTATTTTTAAAGATGTGACTGTGTCATAGGGCTACCTCCAGATGTTTATCTTTCTTTGTTTTTGAGATACTGATCTCCCTTGATTCTGAATAGCAGCAAGCAGGTACTTTATGCACTGCAGCCTTTCGAACTGTGATTCATGGCCATAGCAGTTCCTGAGTAATGACTCGTGTATTCTGATTAATGGTGGGGTTAAGGATCCTGCATCCTGTGCTCTGTCAATGTCCCACTGGCCACAAGACACTTTTTGTGGCCCATTTTTGCTCCCATTTTCCACAGGTTTTAGCACGCTCCATTTTGAACATTGCATCCAGCGCATAGAGAGACGGGAGAAAATCCAGTGAGGCAGCTAAGTCCATGTTATGACTCAATATGAGTCGCGTGAATGGACAGATTGCCAGGCAGTCTGTTCTGCGCTTATGAACATTCACTAACACACGAAGGGGGCCAATCAGCATCAGCTGCTCTCTAAGGAGAAACTGCAGAATGTTTCGTCTGTGATTTGTGGAGAGGTCGATAGCAGGAATGGTGTAGTAGAGCGTATTCTTTTCAGTTCTACGTCTTGCAGTCCTGAAAAAACTGAACTGATTTTGTTTTTTTATAAGAAGGATGATAATGTATAGTCATGCTAACACACGAGTAAAGCTGCTTTGTGACAAAGACCATTGTTAAAAGCGCTATATAAATAAAATTGAATTGAATTGAAGTCATGCAATTGTGTAAATCCTATTGGTCCGCTTGTCATGAAACATAAAGTTGATTTTTCAAAATCGGTTCATTGTTTGTTGCTGTTCAAACCCATGCATCTCCAAGGAGGTAATGTTACAGTTTCTCCTTTATGTGCAGTGTAAGATGATGTAATCTCTAAATGTAATCTTCATCTCTAAAATTCCTGTCACTGATTACAGTATTAGATAAAACACCATAGTGATGAAGGAAGCATGTTTTTAAAATGGTAAATGCTTTAAACAGGTCCTTCTTTGCTCAGGGATGGAGCCACTGATGCTATGGGCCGTGGTAATACCTAATGGGCTAATAAGGAGCCAGGCTATTAAGGAATGTTCTCCTCAAGCCAAGTTTCTGTTCAATGAACATAAGCTGAACATAAGTTGGTAAGTATTTCTTTGCTTTGCTTCAGCTTTAGGTCAGAGGTCTCCAACGTTTTACAACTCGCCACCCACTCGACTGACTACTAAGGGCCATGAGAAGATTTGATCATTTTTATGACTCATCTACTGAGTTTGTTAGTGTTATTTGGCATCTAGCACAGACTGGATGTCAAGCTGAGGAACGTAAAGAAGATATTTGAGATATTTAAATCTAGTAGTAAACCTACTACATTTAATATGGATGGTTTCAACGTTTCATATGACAAAACCTCTGAGAAGACAACACTAAGTGGTAGTAGCTCGTTCTAACCCAAACCTAAGGCTTCCCACTTATCACTTTCTTATAAACCATGTCATTTTAGTTGACCAATCCTTAGAATCTCTAGAAAGATCATTATTGGGTCATTTGTGCCTCAATCCAGTTTTCTCCCTCCTGTATTATTATTAAGTGAATTTAATTGTTCTTTAATCTCACTACAGGTAGTCCATGTCTTGGTCATTCATGCACATTGAAACAAGAGCCTGAAGACATGTTGGGTTTTTTTTTCATTATCTGTATGTATATTGATGGGTTGACAACATTCTCAGTGAATCATGGCGTCCACAAAACATTGAATGTGTTAAAGTCCTCACTCTCACACATTTATTACAGTGAAATCAAATCCCAATCTTGGGCCTCCACCACACTGCACATTTTTGTGCTTTCCCTGCTCTTACACACCTGATTCAACTCACAAAGGGCTTGATAATAGGCTTATTAGCTGAATCAGGATTGTTAAAACAGGGAAAATACTGAGGTGTGCAGAGCAGTGGGGTCCCCCAAGCCTGGATTTCAATTTCACTGTTTTATAATATCACACACTGCAAATCTGTAGGCTGTCAGGCTTCTGATGGAAATTTTTCATGGTGCTTTGCACATGAGAAAAAAAGCTTTATTTATTTAATTAAATATGTATTTATTTATTTATTTATTTATTTATTTATACATACATTTTAAAAAATTCGTTTTTTTAATGTATATATTTGTTTAATTATCAAAAACCTGTGTCAGGTGGGCATGGCTCCAGGGAGCGAGGGAGGCCCAGACGCGGAATTCCATCTTTACTAGACTGTATTTATAAACACAAAGAGGCACGAGGGCCAAAACACAAAACTAACTCTGAATCCCCACAAATCACACTCTAACTCTAACATAGGACTGGTAGATAATGGGTGCAAACTCTAATACAAGACAGTAGACCGACACAGGAGTCATAGAGGAAACTAAATACAGAAAGGACTAACATGGAAACCAATAAGAACAGATCACATCACTTTAACTTAAAAACCAACTGGCTGTGAACACTGATCCAACCTGACACACACAATTTCAAAATAAAAGTCAAGCATGGTACGGCGTGCCATGACCAGGGTTACACCTTAATTGTCAGATCATAGCGACCTTTTTATCCTCAGTAAAAGCCAGAAGCCATAAGCCTACCATTTGCACACTCTTTTTAATCTTAAGTGCTGACAAAGGACAAAATAATTGTCCACACTCACCAAGATTTCTGTAAAAAATTAGTTCAGGCTTCAATTTGGCACGTATCAATTTACATAGATATGACCACACAGACCTGCTGAACTCTGTATTAACGTGGAATATCATTATGTACCACTGTACTGTTCATGAGGAAATCGCTGTCAAGTTGTCTGGTAATTCTAGTCTTCGGTTATACATTTATACACAGGTGGTAGTTGGACAACAATAAACGGTATAATCCATTATTTGCAAAAGAACAACAAAGGGAAATCATTATCCTCAAAGGGCCGGTGTGGCTGCAGGTTTTCATTTCAAACAAGAAGGAGCTCCACTTGTTTAATCAGTTCGTCTCAACAGCTGATCGTGTATGCTCCTGCCTTGCTCGCAGCTACAGCGGCCCTTTGTGGATTGGACACCGTGTGTATTCAAAACGCGTTTTGGGTAAAGAAGTGGTTAACACCATTTCCCTGTAAATTATAAACACTGCTTGGAAAAAGAAAACTATTTTACAGATAGTTATTGATACTCGTGTATTCATATTGCTGCAGAATGTATATGTACTTCTTGTCTTTTGACAGTACAAATTGTAAATAAATGTTGCTTTCTAAAAGTATAGTACTGTATTGTATTTTGCGGTGCATTCTGGGAGTTAATTCTTATCAGCCATGATAAAGATTAACGATCCCTGAAATCTCCACCAAAGTAAAAGGGAAAGGTAAGGATGTTCTACAACATTAATACAAATCATGTGAGCTTTGGTTAAAAGAACATTTTACATAAACTGCATACATTAGACATGATAGAAAACAGAGACCCTAACAATGAAGTGGATTATTAAGACGTTGGGATAAATTTAGGCATAAATTAGTACATAACTGTAGTGGATGAAGTTATAACTCCATGTTTTTGGACAGAAGTCCCTAAGGTTCAGTAATCTACACTAGCTAGTGTGGTGTAAAATGTAATAAAATGCATTTTTATTACTTTATGGGAAAGTACTTGCCAATAACTTACTACCAATGTTATAACTTTCCCACAGTGAACGTTTTATCACTCTTTGTGCTTGCCTTTATTTAGCTGTGGTGAAATCACTGCACTGTACGGCCTGTGACTGCTTATTGCATTACTTTATCTTGGCAGTGCAAAAAGAACACATTTACATGTACCCGCACACGTCCTGCGGAGAAGATTATAGCGATGGGGTTAAACACCTGGGGCAACTTGAGACTAAGTAAACTGGACAGGAGTGCGACTGCAGTGCTAAAAAAGGATAAGAACCTGCTGGATTGAAGCCTTAAACCTACTGGCCACTTGTCAGAGGCATGCCTGCTATGTTCCAATTTTGCTTCCTTCAGATGGCGTTACCCTCAGTTCCTTTTATAGTTTAATTTCCTCTCGTTTAGTTACCGCCCCATTTATTTCCCTCACCTGCTCCTTTTTTTGCCCCTCTCCCTATTTAAATGCCCGGAAGCCAATTGTCCAGTCTCCATCTTCCCGACACTGCACATATTTTGCTTTCTAGGCTCACGCTCACTCCATAGTCTGACTACTACTACATGGTTTGAGGTTCATCACTGGATTCAGCGTTTTGTTGTTCATTGACCTTCCATAGTTTTACCACAACCCATCTTAGCATGAGCCCAACATCTGAGCTTTCGTTAGTTTTTCTCTTGTCTTATCAAATAAATAGGATTTTTATCTTAACCTACTTGTCTGGTGGACACACCATAACACAACTGGACAGTAGCTACACACCCTTGTTCACATCGTAACATATGCAATGTAAAAAACATTCAATAAATACATTCATATAAGAAAAAGCAATAGATGTCTGAAATGCTCAAACTAAGACAATTAAACAGAAAGGTATCATTTAGAATTCCAAACATGAACTACATGCCCTCAGACCCTGCATTCAAACATCCTGAAGTACATTATTTAAGCAATATTCAGTCAATTCAGTGATTAATTAATGAAGTAGCAACATACACGCACACATACAAATGCACTTAACTACGTACACACATACATAAATATGGATGTATTTACCTATGCAAGCACCACTGATAAAAATACATCATAAATCCTCTACAGGGAAGAAACATCACATATAAAACTATTTTGCATAGGCCACATTTCCTGCATCCCAATAAGTTAAATTCAGCACAGAATGACAGTGAATGTGCTGAAATGTGCTTTCTTTAAAGGTTGCGTGCTTGTTTTCATATAGAAAATCTAACAAACCAGAAGAACCCAATCTGACCGTACGCACATACATAATTACATACACCTACCGATCCAACCATCCATAAAAACTTTCAAAAATTATTTTCCCGAACTTTTTCCCAAAGTCATTTGGAGCTTACTTAAATTTGGAGTGTATCACCCATTTTCCTTAAATCAATAAATATGTAACCTCTATACGGACACATTAGTGTCTGAAGCCCATAGCATTAACCATGCATATATTCCCTCATTAAAATGCAGAATGCGCTTCTGCCAATCTGGTATTGATTGTATTATTTTTTTTGACAGCTCTGGGCCATGCTTCCGTCACCTTTTAATCGCCCCTGCTGTGAGCTGGTCGCGTTCTTGGCTCAGATGTCTGAAAACCAATGTTGCTTCATTGGATGCCTCCCACCATCAGAGTTCCCGCAAACTGAGAGCGTACCGAGCCAGACTTCCATTACATCCTGGTGAATACGAGATTAGCAAGTTGGTGCGGCACAATATTGAATTATGCGCTGGCGTCGCATCAATCAGAGCTCTGCGACGGATGACGTGCTCATCAAGGTTGCGCAAAGCAAAGATGCCCTAAATCCCCCCCTGTGGGACCTGAGTGGCGCCATTTATCTCCCCGCAGTTTTAATTGGTCCTGGAAAAATGAACGTGATATGCAGCACAACAATTGGTCCTGGGACACCCGTGTTGTCTGGGTATCAGGAAAGACCTTTTGTTCTCCATAGAAACATCCTAGCTACAAATGCACTGTATCCAGAGAATCATATACAAAATGCAATAGAAATAGGGATGGAACATTTTTGGCAGAAAGATATACTCTCTAAATTATGAAGTTTTCTGCATGATTCTTGACCTAGACATACAATATTAGGAAAAACACATCAGCTGTATAGAACCCCTTTAATTATGTGTAAGATCGTTAAACTTTAAAAGGTTCTTTACACTCTCATTAATAAAGTATCGCTCTTCAAAGAAGTATGGAATTTTCAAAAGAAGCTCCTCTACATTGCAAGAAAGAACCCATATGGCACTTAATTTCGTGGGCGCTCAAGGGCATCTAACAAAACTGGATAATGCCTGTTTTTTGTTATGCATTTAAAATGAAAAGAAAATATGCTGCCGTTTCATAGTGGTAGGTATGGTACACTAGTGACAACATTCAACACACTAGAAAATCTGACCAGGTTTGACAAAACTGCTGAAACCCACTGGTCTTAATTGGTATTGTATAAGAAAGTTTACTGGGAAACTAATGACAAGCAGCTTTGTAAACTGATCTGTTTGTTTATTTCAATCTTCTATTTGTGTGCTATAGACTAAGCAATGGCTGGGCTCATATACACCAGACAAACAGTAACGTGTCACATCCTGAAACAAGCCAATTCATTTGCTGTACTAAATATAGCAGCTAGCACTGGGAAAGACTGTCTATTCTCCAACGTCCACTCTATGGACAGAATCTACAGGGAAATGGACATTGTTTTATAGTGGTACACACTGTACATTAGTGATAAGACATGGACACTCAAGAACAGCAGACAGGCTTGGAAAAGACCTTTGTTCTTTCAGTGGTGAACATGAACTTTGAGCAGGGAACCAAAGAAAACCAGAAAAACGTCCATTTCTTCTATAACATCAGGCAACAAAAATGTATTTCTTTACATATTGTAGTATTTCTTATATACCCGTAATCTCGGCACACAGTGGTAACATTTATTTTCATGTAGCTTTGAGGGTTTAGTTAGAAATGTCATTTTTAGAAAAAAAATTAACTTGGCGGCTTGGCTGACGGTCTTTTGTTATTCTGTACTTATTCAAACTTTTTGCACATTAATATGCTGTTTATTTGTTGTACATAACAGGATTGAAGGTAGGAAAAAAACTGATGTGATTTTCTGAATCAGTTTGCGAAACATGACTAAGAACCATCAAAAATTACAATGAAACAGACCTTTCACAAAAAGTGTGTTACCCAGTGTAATGAATTACGTATATCTGTTTTTGTTGTGGTGGTGGTGAGGGTGGGGGGACACAGATGCATTAAAAGAATAGCAATGCACTAGCAATGTGTCAAATCTTCAAATAAAATCCTTTTAAATTACATTATATTTTAACGTATTATACCTAACAGCAAGTTTTAGGAAAGAACATATGTTCTATACAGAAATGTCTTAATTGTGTCCAAAGTGTGTATTCAAATAACAATGGCATTGTGTAAAAGTGGCAGCCATGGCACGTTTGAGAAAAGAAGAGCTTTGAAAATGTCTTTGTTTTCTTCAGTTGTCTCCTCAAATACTGTGATTATTTCCCATTCTAATGTGACGAGCTAATTTGCAGCCAACAGAAAAATGTAAAAATGGCTTGAAGTGCTCTGTAAAGGGCTGCAGTCAGTGTTTACTCAATTTACCTAATCGCTGGGTACTGCTTTTTAAAATCCTGTAATGCACTTGGTTTGCATTTTTCCTAGAAACACCAAATTTCAAGAGGACAGCAGGCGCTCTAAAATCGGAACAGGAAACCAGACGGCAGTTGTTATCAGGCTTTATAATATGATAGAATATGCATTATAACAGGTTGAGGATCAGTAATTACAGCTCTATGTGTTTTTCTCACTCTCCCACACATCTCCCCTAAATCCAGCATTAACGCAGCAGACGTGAATGCTAAGTAATGTTCTTCTGTTTAATGCAAAGCACTTCTTCATGGGTCATTTCTTCATTTAATGGCTTTTTGGCGAGTCTGTTCGATTTGAGAAGAAAAAGGTTTACTCACAGACAAAGAGGAAACAAACGCAGACTACGACTGAAACTTTTTTGGTGAAATTTTCAATCCATCACCCAACACCTCTGAGACCAAGTGCATTCCTAGTCAAACGGTTCCCCTGAACTTCTTTGGCTTTCAGGAATACGCATCTGGTTTTTATATAGTAATATATATATAAATACACTGCAAAACTTAAGCCCACCCCACAGATTTGTTTTGATTAACAACTGTGCTTTCCATGAAAAGAGATAAATGAGATAACTGTCTGAAGACACCAAACTATTGGTTTTACATGTCAATATGCTGTTTCAAATTCACATTTTTAGCATGTGATCAATACAAAATCATTACAGTCTTTCAGTGGCTGGTTCTTTGAAGAAACACTTCAGTAATTGAAATGTCTGAACGTAAGAAACACAGTTCTATTGCTTCTTATCTGCACCTTGACTCTTCATAGATCAGTATTTAGGAGCATCAACAAGGATGTCTTTAGATGATCCAAGTAACCCTTGGATAATCGTTAACACAATATTTCCAAATACTGGCAAAGTGAACAAAATGACGCCTCTTCATCTCGCTCTTTCTTAACACAATCCTTCCAAATGTGATGCATGGGCCAAGATAGTAAGATGAAAGAGGGATGAGGAAAGAGGGAAGAGGAAAGAGGGGTAGATACAAGCTGGAACAGCAGAGTAAGACAAAGAGAATGAGGTACAGCCAGTCATAGCCCACCGATCTTCGTCTGCCCCGTTGTGGAAGCCTGTTTCACTGAACCGTATCCTTTGGTCTGCTGTGACTCACACTCCCATGAGACTACATGGCTTATCAGCCGAGCTCTTTTATATGTGCCTCTTCAGATCACTATACTCCTGCTCTTCATCAATACTGTGATCAATGGGAGCAGGGCTCCACCACTTGTTTCCGCACTCCTTCATTGCCATGCGTCAGATTCTGTGCCGTTTATCAAACCAGCAATCTTCATGAACTGGTATCCATCTTGATATCAGCCTCCTTCAGCAGCAAGCACATTCATCTACACAATGCTATCTTTCTTTGCTTTGTTTACCATCGTAATGAATTCAGGCCTATCTCTACCCTGATCATTCATTCATTTAGCAACAAAAACTACTCAAAACATGGGAATTCTTCCTAAATCAGAAATGAATAAATGAAACAAACTTAATTGCAAATTTGTCATGTGGCCAGATATCAATTTTATTTCAACATATAGTGAAAAATGAGTAGCATTTCATTTACTTAATTTAAAGAATTAGGACATTTTTTTCCATATGTATAACCTGCACCTCTACAATACTGGCAATGTTTCATTGCAAATCCAGTTATCCCAGAGACCCCAGATTGTTGAGACAGAAAGTTCAGTAGGAGGCTCTCGAACTGAAACTTACTGAAACTTTCTCCAAATGGTGTTTCACAGGTGCATCACAGTCCTTTGAAAATGGCACATAACTCAGATGCCAAGCTTGCGTCTCTGCACCTTAGTTCAGAAACTGGAAAACAGATGCTCACAGACTCGGCAGCGCACCTCATTCATTGTAACAGCCATGTCCTGATTGTTAGACTCTGGTGTCTCAACCAGTTACGCTATCAACAATATCACCAAGACCCATGTTGCCTTCTTGTCAAGTCGCTGGTGCGCTCTACAGTGCCTAAAATCCTTATTAGAGAAATAAAGTGCCTTATACACATAATCTAAGGGATTACTTTGCCACGGAAGCACAGCCCTCAAGTCTCAAGTCTCAGGATGGACGTGTTTACATATGTTAATGCTGTTACTAGTGTTAGTGATCGATCTCAACTCTTTTTGACTTATCTGTGCATCTGCACGGCTGGGGCCTTTTAAATAAAAGTGATAAAAGTGGTAGGGAGGCGAGGTGTAGATAATAAAGGAAAGAGAGAGGACCTGGTCGTCGGGCTCTGCCCAGTCTACCGATCTAAAACGCGAATCGGAAGATAAGGACGGGTCCTGTTTCAGGGATGAGTATTCACGCGGATGGTCTTCCAGAGCGAGAGAAAGAGGAACGAGATCGTTTCAGCACCACGGACAGTTCCCGCATCGAGACAGAAACCCCTCACTCACCTCCGGAGCACAGGCAGGCGGAGAGGAGCAACAGGAGCTGCGCGCGGCCCATGTCCGAGCTCGAGCCTTCAGCCAGCCAGCCGCGGGGTCGCGAGTGAAGACACTCGGAGCGTGTTTACCTCCTCGTACCGGGGGGTCTTATATCTCCCTGCTCCTCCACATCCTCAGCGGCTCGCCGAGGACCAGCTGTTTCCATCATGACGTCATGGCCCGAGGGCGGGGTCGGCCCGCCTCTCGCCGCGCCGCGATTGGCTCGAGCCTAAGATTGGCAGGAGCTCATTGGTGGAGGGAGCTGGAGCCGCGGGTCACCCTGGAGACGTGGAGGTGGACCAGCATCTCCCACAGAGTTGTGGGGGGGAAATGAGCGGAGGCTTACTGGTGCGGATAAATGAACAGAGTGTTCCAGTTCAGGTGTGCTGTATTGTATTTATTTATTTTTTTTAATGCAATGAAACTCCCTGTTGGTGTAATGGTCAGGTGTCCCAATATTTTTGTCCATTAAGTGAAAATAAGTGGAGGATTATTGGTGCAGATAAATGAACAGATCGTAGCAGTTCCGCTCTTTCTTTCTTTCTTTCTTTCTTTCTTTCTTTCTTTCTTTCTTTCTTTCTTTCTTTGGTGCAGTGTCATGAAAGTCTCGGTTGGTGTAATGGTCAGGCGTCCCAATACTTTTGTCCTTAGTGAGAATGAGTGAAGGATTATTAATACACCTAAATTAACAAATGTATTCCCGTTCAGGTTATTCATGATTTCTTTTCTTTTCTTTCTTTCTTTCTTTCTTTCTTTCTTTCTTTCTTTCTTTCTTTCTTTCTTTCTTTCTTTCTTT